>MQRK01249981.1:8851-19258 GCA_001938485.1 Girardia tigrina
CTAACTGAAATTAATAAATAAAAATGGTAGAGTCAAAATAATGTAGGCGGCAGTTAAACGATTTAGAAAAATATATCAAAAAAAACGACATAACATTTGGGTACCCCTAATATAATAATCTCTTATTTAATACCTGCTTAATCGAAATAATAATATAACAATATCAAATAAAATTGTTGATCTAGATGAATTCAAAGAAGGTGCAGCTGCTGAAGAAGGTCAAATGAAAGAGAAACCTAAATGCAAAGAGTAAGCTGTTATTAATATTTTCATCCCATATTGTAAAGATTTTTATAATATTTTACAATAACTCGATTTCCGTCTCTTTATTTATCATTTTAGAAACAAAAATATGTGAATATGTAGGAAAAACAATCGAAAGATTTACAAGAATCTTTTAGATTTTCTATTCCATAAAGATTTATTTTACCTCTTATGGTGGTCACATTTCAGTTGAAAGGCGACTCTAACTTTAAAACACCATAAAGTATCAATAATCCTGGTAACGGAGCGGGCGCAGCGGTTTCGTGTCTGCGGCACGCTGGCGGTGGGAGGCGGAATTCGGGTCACGTGGAGGTACAAATAAATACCTTTGATTTGTATACCCCGGTGGGTTAGGTCAATCGGAGTCCGTTGTCGCCGCTGATTACACTATGTAACAAAATTTTTTGAAAGTTTCTCCCACAAACGTTTTTCAGAATTTTTTGATACTTTTCAACATGCTGGTTTTGAATTTGTTATTGATTTTGTTTTTCCGTCTCCGAATTAACATAGGAATTCAAAAAAAGAATTTAGCAAATAAACTCTCATTTTTTAATTTTTTTCGTTTCAGATTTGTTTTAATGACCAGAAAATGTTCCACAAGAAGTTATAGTTCAAAATATTAATAGCAAAGAAGCTCAAACTGACAAGAATAGCATAACAGTGGATTGTAAAGTCATGTGTGAACAATCGAAAGTAAAGGTTTGAACGAAACTGTCTATTATGTTGTGTACTATCGTCGCTAATCAAAAACCAAAGGTGATCTCTCATCATTGCTCTATCCCACGCTTCTTGGTACCTTTTCTCCATTGTTTGCAAATCATGGTGGCAGCGTTCCCCATGTTCCTCGCTAAAGTCACTAAGGTTTTCCAGAAACCAATGTAGATGCGAATGCAAATAATGAAGTTTCACCGACATTCTGTAGCCCAGTTTTTCGAATTGTTTGAGCAAATCACTGATCAGTAGTTGGTACTCGTCACTCTTCTTATTTCCCAAGAATCCTTCCACAACTTTTCTAAAGGTTCTTTAGGTATTCCTTTCTTTAGCAATCATCTTTTTTTCCAAGCCCTCTGAAGTACTGGTAATTCTTTAGAATGGAGCACGGGGGCTAAAGATGATGGTATGTTTGGATAAATAAGACTTTTTCGATCTCTGGGATTTTTAAATTTGGAAATGTCTACCATTCAGTAATAGCAATCATCGTGGTAATTTGTTGGCTCTCTCCATATCCGAGGGATTCCAAAAGGCATGCTGCTGAGATTACCATTTAGCCATTTTCCTAAATTTGACCGGCAAGTATCACAACTGAAATGTGGCGCCCATGATTTGTCTTGATCAGTGACAGGAACACCAAAGTAAGCCTCATAAGCAGTGCATAATTTACTACCAGTTGAAAATGCATATTTTCGTTGTTTTGGAGCTATATAATAACCGTATATATAGCAAAAGGAGTCGTGGGAGATTTTTCAAGCTCGCTTGCTCGTCATGGTAGGTAATTGAAAATACTTAATAATGTAAATGAGTTATTGATACGTTTAAACAAAAGGGAAGTCTATTGCGTATTAATCTAAAACAGAAAAATAGAAAATATTAAATAGCGGCAAAGAATTAGATGGTGTGCAAAAACTAATATTATATTCGTAATCAGTATACTAAATTGTGTAAGGAACATAGAAATTGTTTTGTGGGAAAAAATTGTTACACAGTGTTATCATCTACATTGTGATTCGATTTCGTAAGTTCAGAAGATTGTAGAAACGGATTCATTATCCGGTTCGAGTGTTAAAACGCGTTCACATCATCAATAAAAGATATCATCCTTTGCCGTTATACTTTTTCTATACCATTTGAATCAATTTCAGTTGAAAGAAGCTTTAAGAAAAAATAGAAAAAAATTAATATTTCTAAATTAATTTTATTTTTTTTTAATTTCATATTATTAAAGCAAATTTTTATTTAAAAATTTAATATATTTATTTACAAAATCATACATTAATTATTTATTTGTGTTGTATTTTTATTGCAGCCCTTAGTTAAATCGTTAATTTTTATTTTTATTGTTAAATTATTTAATTTGTTTATTTGTTTGTATTTACTTTATCTATTTGAAGTTTTTATTTCATGTAAATAATATTTATAAGATTATTTGTATAAATATTTTCTGTAAAACTGTCTCATTTTCATCTGTATTCCGTTTGTCTTATTCATTAAAAATTAATTTTGATTTACTCCTATTTCTTTTTACTAAGAAGGAAGAATTATTCGTTTTTTTGTTACAAATATTCATGTATATTTTGTATATTTTTTTATATTTTGTAGCTCTTGGTTTTGAATAAATTAATTTAAACGATTTTCATTTAACACGAATTTTTAAACATGTTTTTCACAAAAAAGTTTCAATTTTTTTGGTTGTTGATTTTTTAAAAAGCGTTTAAAATTAAAAATTTTACAATTAATTCGTGTAAAAAAGAATTGGACACTTGATGAAGTAGATTGGGACGATGACACCTTAGGGAGCATCCATTAAGGACGTCCCCTTCTAAGGGGGGCGGAGGGGGTCACCACAAGGGGGACATTTGGGGACAATAGGGAGGGGGGTCCAATTGTTAAGGGGACATCCCCCAGCAGCGCCTTTCATTAAAATCTAAAGTTAAATTTCAGCTATCGTTTATCTTGTCATTTTTGTAAGATTTTCTGTTAGAGATTGATGTAATACTCAAAACTCCTGTTATCTGAATTCTATTTTCCCAATTCTTTTATAATAAAAAGTCATTTATTTTTTCTTTAGGAATTATGTACATTTTTGTTATTTTAACAGTATTTGATTTTTTTTATTCTATTTTTTAATATTTGACTTAAATTACAGCCAAAATAAATTTATATACAAGCTAATCTTTAAAGCTAGAAATTCAATGTTCTATACATTCTTCTGAATATAAGGGAAATTTGTTTTCGGGGGTATGTCCCCCATGGGGTGTTTCATAAAAAGGGACATAAAGGACAAAAGAGGGGGGAGGGGTCAAAATATGCTTATTTTTTATAGGACGTCCTTAATGGATGCTACCTTACCTTTCTCTTAACTTATAAATTTTCAATGTGATTCAAATCGGGGTTGTTTTCATGCCGTCTCATTAGAAGTTAACCAGTTTTTCACAAGTTTGCATCTGTTGACAGAAGCCGAATTCTGTTTAAATACACGAAGATTGTGAAGAATCATGCCTATTTGCGATTCGCTTTTCATAGTTTCAAGGTAAACTTTATCGCTGACTGTGGTTCAACTTGGTAAAAAGTGCAGTGATCCTCGTACTGATATGTTTTAAAAGTTGAGATTGTTTAATGTGGATGAAACCTCACCAAGTTTTAAAATGAAGCAAACTGATAAAATCTCGATTCATCAGAGAAAAGCTCTGATGTGGATTTCAAATGAGGATAGCATAAAATGAGAAACAAACGGAGGCGTTTAAAAAATATATCCGTTAAAAATGCATATAAATTATAAAATTACAACCAATTTTTTTAAAAATTCTTTTAGTTTAACAAAACATGCTGTTTCTAATTTAATTTAATACTAGAAAAAAATTGTATAATTATAAAAAACAATTTGAGAAAATAAATTCTTGCAATAAAATAAAAATAAAAATACATATTGATTAATAGAAATTATTCACCAAGTTTTTATACAAGCTGTTTATCGTAAGTTTGCTTAAATTAAACTTATATGAAAAGTTAATGTTTAATTTTATTCCTTACAAAACAATAATGTTAATTACTTAGTGCAATTAATTTGGGTGCAGTCTGCGAATAATTAATAGAAAATATGAGTTATGTTGAAATTTTAAAAAATATAGATCCTCGCACCAATTACCACCTGTTAAATGATTATATTATTTATATTATTAACATAACTGAACATGGGAGAACACGTTTATGTAGTGAGCAGCTCATTCATTGGAATTCAAAAGACCGAAAGTTATTATATATTGGATCAAGTCGCTAAAGAGATTAAAAATTATCTTTCACATAAGTTGTGAAAGAATGGAATCATTAAATTATTTTATATTGATAAATTTAATGCATTTTAAAATAATATAGGATTATTGTTTTAAAAATTATAAAATTATAGCAAAAGTTCATGTCCTATAATAAATATATTGATTATTTTTTCCTATAATTAACATAATGTGCAAATTTACACAAAATGCACATCGATTTTAGAGGTACAAGGAAGCAGAATATGAAAATTTTATTTGCATATTCAGATAGAGAATCAAAATATGCATCAAACACATGATATCGATTTTTAACACTAGTACTTTTAAAAATTTTAATGTATTGATTTTTGCACTTTGCACATGTGCAACTTAAAAGCACTGTGCTAGTACATTGAAAATGTGCGGCACAATGTGCACGATCGATTAGAATTTTTGTGCACTCTGCAGTGATCGATTAACACTTTTTTCTTCGGTTGCTAAGGAAAGGGTCACGTTTGCTATGAATACAGTAACCGTTACCATGGTTACAACCACCTTGAATCACTGTATCCATTGCTAATGAAAAACGTCCCTTAGTCACCGTTGCTAAGGTAATCAAAATCGTTGCTAAGGAACCGGGAACATATGTGAAACGTTTCTAGGGTATCAGGGACCAATCACGACCGTTGCTGGGGACCTGGGAATCAATCAGAGGCGTTTATGTGGTGATCGGAAATGTTACTAAGGCACCCGGAACAAATCAGAAGCGTTTTTAAGTGAACCGGAACCGTTGCCATGGAAATGGAACCGTTGCTATGGTAGCTGGGGGGTTGTGGGGGAGACGCTCCATTTTTCCCATAGATCATTGGGTAAATTATGTACACAAACATTGTTTAAAAAGGACTAAATGAAGAAAACATTGAAAAGGACAATCAAATAACCAAATTATAATTTCTGAAATATTTAAAATATTTAAAAAGAGTATTTGCAAAAATATAAATGGTGTCAAAGTTGTTTAATGACATCCAAAGTTCAAGGTTTTTTCTAGAATAAATCGAAAACGATTTTTTAATTGCAAGCTAATCTAGTTTATAAATTTAGTTTTTAGGATGTAAAATCTCGTACAATAGAGAGACGGATCGTCATCTCAAAACCCGGGTAGTGAGCATTAAAAATTGAGTCGATCGAGTTAGGTTCTTGATCATTAGTTATATTGTAAAAATAGAATGTCTTCTATTTCAAAGGATGATTTTTCTGTTTTACAGAAGGGCTTTGATTCTCATAATGAGTTCTTGGAATCATTATTTATAAGACACTACAACTCATTAATAAACATTCAAAATGAACCAAGTAGAGCCTTTTTAAATCTTAAAGTCTTTAATAAAAATTTTAAAACATTTCGCTATTGTTATATAATAATATTTGAAATTAAGATTAATGAATAACTAAATTATCCCTGTTAAACTAACTTTATTAAACAGTACCATTATAACTAACAAATATAGGGTTGCCTCATAAGATTTGTCGCAAAAGAAACGACAAAAAAAACAACAAAATACAAGAAAATATAAAATATTTTATCAATTGTCCACGTCATGCAAATGCGAAAAGTAGTCGCCATTGTGCTCAATATATCTCAACCAACGTCCAGGGAAGCTGTGTATCCCATTTTGGAAAAAATCACGTGGTTTCTTGTCAAACCAATGTAGAAAATCTTCGTTGATATCGTTGACACCGGCATAAATCTTTCCTCTAAGTGCACATTTCTTTGGAGAGAATAGTTGTAGTCAGATGATGAGAGATCGGGGGAGTGTGGTGGATGTGGTAGTACGGTGAATCCAAGCGCATTCAGCTTGTCCTTGGTCTTAGCAGCCGTATGCGGACGAGCATTATCGTGGAGATAATGAACATTGTGGTTTCCTCCATGGAGTAATCGTCTGCGCCTCTGCTGAACGGCGATAATGAGATGATCCAGCTGAGTACAGTAGACATCCGCATTGATTGTAGCATTTTGATGTAAAATATCTAACAAGAGCAGTCCTCTACTGTCCCAAAAGACAGAAGCGAGGTACTCTCGGTTTGTCAGTCTTCGTGCCGTAGTTGCAAGGGAGTTTTCATCTAATTTTCTCCATGATCTATTGTTGAAAGCACCTTCTTTGTCCCAGTACACCAATATCTCATACTAGGTGATGATTTGGGACAGGAAATCATTCCGGTGATAACTATCCAATAGCTGTTGACAAATTCTTTTGAAAGTATCCTTGTTCTGTTGCGCCAGAGCGTGTGGCACTCAGCAATTTTCCAGGTATCGGTATTCCATTGCATTCAAGTATCGGCACATCATGGTTTTATCCTGATCAATTCCCTCTGCAATGTTCCTTGTTGTTGCACGCTTGTCTTCAGTCAGAAACTCGATTATCTTCTCGTCTATGTCAAGAGAGGGCCGCTCTTCGCGGACCTGATCGTCTGTGTTAAAGGTGTTTTCACGAAAATTGGAAATCCACCTTTCACATGTTCTCTTTGAGACTGTTCCAACTCCAAGGTCGTGTTAATTTCGTCAGTCATTTGTGAGGGTGTTAAATCCCTTTTCCAGCAATAGTAAATTAATTTACGAATATTAGAGCGATTATAATCCATTAGGATAATGAAAATGTGCGAAATTTACGAAAATGCTATTATTTTATTAAAACAAAAATTCATTTAGAACAGAAAATAAAAATTATTGGACATAAGTAGATCGCAAATGCTTTTTTATCTAATTCACATTTTATTAGGGATTACTAATATATAAGAATTATTTATGTGATGCAAGGATATCTGCAGTTAACATAGATATATGTTTGCGTCAAAACTCATAAGGCAACCGTATATAATTACTGATGATGAAAAAAGAATTTCCAAAACATGAAATAATCAATTTCTTGAAAAAACTTTAACAAAATTATTTTTCAAAAAATAAATAAATATATACATATATGTTAATATTTATAACTATAATTTTTAGTGAGAAAATATTCCATCCTTTAGAAGTCTCAGTGAATTTTATATTTTTGAAAATTTTTTCACAAATAAGAATAAATTAATACATTAATTCGTATATATTTAATTTTTTATATTTATTTTTGTATTAATTTTTATATATTTTTTTAACCTATATACGTGATATATTCAGTTATAACTTTATTAATTGTTTATTAAAATGACTTTATTTTGAAAATATTTTAATTTAATTTTTTCTTAAGTTTGACTCTAAAGCAATGGTTACATATTTACGGTTTGGTACCGCAACATATGACAATTCTAGATGCTTTAGCACCCACAGTAATCAAAGTTAAACCAAAATATATTCCCATCATAGATCGTCATGTTGTGTCTAAAGTTTTTGATGAAATTTTACCTATATCTCATATCGTAACTGAGGGATCCCCGAAGCGTGGATACAAGCCGGTTGTAAGGCTTGTGAATCCTTTAGCTGTGGATCTTAAAGGATATCAAGAAAAATTACAAGCATTAATAAAAAAATATCGACAGTAATTTTGGTTTTATTTTGATCAGAATTTTCAATTTTCTTTAGCAAATTACGTCAATTAATTAAAAAAAATATCGATGAAGACACTCTTCAAGAATTCGATGAAATGCTTGAACACAACCCATTGGGAAATGACGACGTTAAAAGGTGGATAATGAAAACTTTTGAAGAGGCCAAATGGCCAGTTTGTGAAGATGAATTAGAAATGTTCTTAAATGAAATATATATAGTAAGTTTTTCTAGTGGACTAAACCAAATGAAATATAATAAAACATAATATCGCAAAAATAATATTTTTAAATGATATTATAAGGAGGTAATTAATTTTGGTTCGCTGATCAAAATTTTAATATTTTTAAAAAAGTTTATTTTGAATTAAAATCAAATTGAAAAATTTAAAAATTAATTAGAATTAATTAAGTATTTGAAATTTGAATTTAAAGACATTATTTATAAATTTATTTTGAATTAAAATATTATTTTAATAGAAAAATGAGTTGATGAAAACAGATAACAAATAAAACTGTATTTTTAAAAATTTCTAAAATAATAAAATATTCAAAATGGTTTTTTAAAAAAACAATGCACAATTAAAAAAAAACAACATATAAGATTTCAGTTGAAAAACAAAATTATAAAAACATTTTAAAAGGATTAAAGTAAAATAAAACAAATTTTAACATTAAATATATGTAAAATCATTTTGATAAATAGTTTCATTTAAAATTTTAAAAGTTGAATGTTATTTTTGATTTGATGGATGAAAAATTATTTGAAAATAGAGATCAGCAGATTAATTATTAATTAAGGAAATAGTTGTAAAATTTGTTCGGATGTTATTTTATAATAAAGATATAATTTGAGTAAAATGAATTCTGATATTGACGTCACAAATACTTCTCACAGATATAATTTGCAAAAAAGGTTATAATGAATTTAAAAAATTTCAAGCAATATTTATTTGTGTCGAATGGGCGGTTTCGGTTCATATTCATCTAATCAATGTTTGTACTCCCTAAATTCAAGGTCTACAACTTCTTCATATATAATATTAGTATATCTATTAGAATTTACTATTGTTATTCGATTGGTTGGTGACTAAACCGGTTCCCTCAACTAGAGCAACCTAGGTGAAGAGTGTGTGAAGACACCCAACAAGATGAAAAACAAAACTTGGCGAAGGACGAATGAACTCCTTAAAGCCAACGGCCGTACATGCACAATCAATTTAATTTAATTTAAAATATGCAAAAACCAAGCTATTCGGCTTGTGCATAATTGTGTGCACCCATGGCCCAACGGCTAAGGTCCGAAAAATGGTATTCATCAATAGATGTTTCATCATTAATGATTCATCAATAAATGTTTGCATATTTTCCTTTATGTGATTTCTTTTACTTTTACTGCTGCTTTTCGAATCGCTTTGGTCACAGTTAGATGATATGCGACATTCCATGTGTATACTATGATATTTGGAAAATTTACATAGCACATTATTGTGAATTCCGTCTGAATTGGATTGTCAGTTCTTAACATTACTGAAAGAAACAGCTTATCTTTCACACTTCTTTATAATAGATTCTTATTGTAAATACCGTTGAACCTCGATTTTATCAAACATCATCGTTTTGAACAAAGTTATTATAAAATTCGATAAACAATAGAAATCAAGAATTTATTAAATGAAAAGTGACTAATTTTAGTTTGTTAGGAGTTACTTACAGATTTAGTACAGTTTTCAAGCACGTCACATTTATTAAAATATTCTTTAGGTTTATGCATTACTTTTAAGACATCATTATTTGTTTAATCTTTCTCTTCAGCTTCTCTACTTCCCTCATTTCTTCCTCCTTTTAACTATCTTCTTTATCTTCATTATCTTCATTAATTGTTGTTGTTTACAAAATCTTACACGGCATATTATTATGAATTCCGTCTGAATTGGATTGTCAGTTCTTAACATTACTGCACAAAAGAAACAGCTTATCTTTCACACTTCTTTATGATAGACTCTTATTGTAAATACCGTTGAACCTCGATCTTTTTAAACTTTTTAATTTAAAAGCACTGCCATATGGTACCAAGATTGATTTCGGGGCGTTTGTGAACTTTGTTCATGACACCGGTGAAAAATGGCGGAAGCTTAGATCTAACAGCATCAAGCTAAAGGAACTTAAGTGGTGACATCATAATGCAAGACCTCATTCTAGCAAAAAAAACACCTCTTTATTTTGAAAGAAGAAAAATTGAAAAAAATTATCAATCGCCCTATAGTTCAGATTTTAATCTGTGTNACAGATTCTTGTTTTCAAAAATGAAGAAAAGTTTTAAAAATCATGTTTTCAAATCACATGAAGAAATTGAAGAAGCTTGTAAATTCTTTTTTAATTCTTTATCAACAGAAACATTAAAAAATCAACTAGATAAACTTTTTAACTATTGTCAGGTGGTTATTGACAACAATGGTGAATATGTTGTTGCTTAAGAAATTTTTAAAATATATTTTTTAAATAAATTTTTAAATTCACTGCATCTAATTTTTTTTGTTGGTTAATAATATTATTTTTTTGGTAAGTTTCAAATTTTATACTTTGAAATTTTAACACAGTATTTATGACAGTCTGAATAATATTCAGTCCAAATTTG
>MQRK01249982.1:12883-22954 GCA_001938485.1 Girardia tigrina
TTTTCCTTTTTTTTACATTTTTCATTACATTTTTTTTACAAAAATTAAAATCACTAAAACATAAATTTTTCGAAACTCAAACATTTTAATATATTTTTTTTCTTTTATATTCTCAAACAAAGAGTGTATCGAAAATTATTTGGAAGGAGAATAGAAATGTTGTCAGAGAGGGACAGACGAGTGCGGTTAAGTGTTGATAGAGCGGGAAAGAGACTCTTCATTGAATTATGTGGCGAAAAAGTGAGATCGACTTGTTCAGAATATGTGTAAGTTCGGAGGAGAGTAGCAGGCCTTGAGCGACCATATGAACTCATATCAGGATGTAAGTCCGTTCTCAAGTGTCGATTACAAAACAATGAGTCTCGATTGTAGTGCGATCAAAGATGACTTAAAGGAGGAAGTATTAGACACATGCAACTGCTTCTCAACAGGATCCGAGATATCGACGATGAAATTAAATGCTTCAGGGAACAAATGACTAGCCCGCACGTCAATTCCCAGCGACATGATATGAGTAAAATCGAAAATCATTTGAAATGTGATATCATTATCGGGCGTTCGAATTTTGAAATTTTTAAAGACAGATTGAAGATCTAAATGTTTCATTAAATCCTGCTTCTAAGAGTAAAATAACGGAATCTTAAAACATTGATGAGTATGAACAATGTTAATACGTTATGGAGAGAGCACTTATTAAAAAAATCCACTAATAAAAAATAAGCTTGTCCCCACAATTCATGGAAATTCTATCGCCGCTGCAGTGCTTGAGCCGCATAACTCAAATCATAACCATTATAACAAACTAATTTTATTTAATTTTTTAATGACAGTCAAATTAATATTTTTACAAATTAATTAAAATTCATTTTAATTTTAACGTAAGAAATTTATGAGATATATTTTTGCATATTCAAGTATCAAATTCTGATTCTGATTATATAAAAATATTACTATACGTGCAGCAAACATATTTCGTTAATCTGATGATTAACATTTCTTAGGTAGATTTTCTAAGATGGATCATTTTCAAAATTTGAAATATCTAGTCCACCACCAATGGTAGAACGTAAGCGCTATTTATTAACATTTATCGATAGGTACACCTCTATCCCTCATCAACATCTGGATCAGTCACTTTGGTAAACCAGAAATAATCATAACTGACCAAGGCAGACAATTCTGCTCGAGTGAATTCAAAACCACATGTGAGAAATTTGGAATCGAATAAAGGCAAACCACCGCATATCTCCCTCAGAGCAATGAAAAGGTCAAGTAATTCCATCGCTCTCTCAAGAATGCTCTCAAAACACACAGTGTAACCTATGAACAGACATGGCTGCGCAATTTGCGATTGTACTACTCATACTACGAAAGGCAATTATTACGGCCAATCCCGCATAACTCCTACATTGCTTTGTACATTCTTTCACATCGTTGTACGTTGACAGCAATATTACTTTTGTGTGTAATAATTTATGTGTTTGAACTCCTTGGATGGTGAAGTTGATGTACGTAATTAAAAGCGTTTTTACGAAGTTATTCTGCAAGAATTGGACGTAATATACATGGTAAACTAGAGTCGTAGATAACGTAGTCTATGGTTTGCGTATTATTAAATTTCGTTAGATCAGCTGCTGAGGGTTTGTTTGCTTGGAGGTTTTCTATGATGAACATTATCTGGAATTCTAAAGAAGAAACATAATGGGAAAGGCAGTCTGCTACTACGTTATCTTGGCCTGAAATGTGTGTGATCGAAAAGTCAAATTCAGATAAAAATCAAATTTGTCGTTGTTGTCGTGGAGAAGGTTCTTACATGTAATGTAGTCTAATTAGTGGTTTGTGGTCTGTTTTGATCAGGAACTGTTTACCAAGTATGAATTGTTTGAAATGCTTCACTGCCAGGAAAATCGGCAGAGGTTCTCCATCGAAAACGGAGTATTTTTGTTCTGTGGTGCTGAATTTTTACGAGAAAAATTCGATTTGTTGTGGTATACCATTGATTATTTGCCGAAAAACAGCTCCTGCGGCTAAATTGGTAGCATCGGTCAGAAGTTGTGATGGAGATAGCTTTATGGGATAGCTTAATGTGTGGAGTTTCGTCATCATTTTTTTACGTTTTCGAAGGTGTTCATTAGTTCGGCGTTCCTTCGAATAAGTGATTTCTTGGGTCCTGCGCTAATTACGGAAAAATGAGCTATAAAGTGTAAACAGTTCGGTATATACCGATGGCAATAGTTAACCATTCCGTGAAAACTACGATGGTCGGATATGGTTTTTGGAGTGTTCATATTTTGGATGGAACTAAGGCGTTCCTGTAACGATGAATGCCCTTTATCCGAAATATTGTGTCCCAAGAAAGTTACCGATGATTTAAAAAATTGGCACGTGTTCCAGTTTATTTGTAAATTGTTTTTGTGAAGACGGATAAAAACGTGTTTCAAATAATCCGCGTGTTCCTTTGAGTTTGAAGATGCGATTAAGATATCGTCTAAATAAGGAAAAGTGGAATCGAAATTTGAAAGAATTTCGTCAGTATGTCGTTGGTATGTTTGAGCGGAGTTTCTGAGACCAAAAGGCATAGATATGTACTCAAACAATCCGAACCGCGTGATGATTGCAGTTTTGGGTATATCCTGAGTTAACACTGGAATTTGGTGGTAGGCTTTTCGTGAATCAATGGTAGAGAATATGGTTGCCCCGTTGAGACGATGAAAGGAATCTGTAATAAGAGGTAAAGGACAGCTATCATGAATGGTCGCTGAGTTAAGTAAGCTGTAATTACCACAAGGTCCGATGGAACCGTCCTTCTTTTTTACTATATGCAATGCGTTACCCATGGAGATGACGAACGTCGTATAATGTTTTCTTTTTCAAGAGTGAGAAACTCTTGCTCTACGCTCGTGCGGATCTCGGGTGGAAGTTCTCGAAGTTTTTGTTTAATTGGATGGCAGTTCGTGATAATGTTGTCGTACGTGGTGGGTTTTTAAGTGATTGACTTTGACTTTCTAATTTTGTTTGGACAAGAATTTTTGACGTACAGGTGCAAATCTGGTGGTTTTTATTTTTTTTATTTAGAACATACACATCAACGTTGTTGCTATTTTGCACTTGATGTATACATACGTCATGTTCGGTTAACAAGTTAATAATTTATTATTTTTTTTTAGTTTTTTTTCCACGGGTGCAAATAAAATAATAAATTGACAAATACAATTGAAATAAGTTGTAATATTTTATATTTTCTTTCATCTATCGAAAAAGTTTTTTTCTTTGTTAAATAAATAAATTAATGATTAATTTTGAAAAAAAATACATTCGACGACGATCGAGTTTTCGGGAAATAAATTTCTTTGATTAATGTCAATTTTCGTAAAATGAAAGATGATCGGATCAAAAGTATTTGGCTCTTGGAGCAGTTTGGTTTCATTGAGAGTTTCGAGGGATTTCGCATTAGGTTTATTCTTTAAATTAATATTTATTGTGCAGTGTAATGGCCAAACCGCTCCACGACCTTCAGGGTTGTTATCAATGAAGACTTCCACGCAAAAATGTTTGTTATAATGAGCGCTGCATCCATTGGAATTTAGTGTTAAACAGATTCTGTATTTTCCATCATTCGAATTGAATTTGTTGCTGGTAATTATTATTCCTGTTGATGTAATTGAAGAAACATCAAATACTTCCCACGAATGAGTCGCTAACAAATCCGCCAGTTTCCGCCGGTCAACATCTCCAAGGGAAGGTGGGAGCAGTTGTATCGTTTTTGTTGATTTATACATTTTTTGCGTCTTTATTTTGTGTAACAAATTAACTTTTTCAACATCTTCTTTCTCTTTACATTCTGATAATGGTTTTCCATTTGTCTCGCAATTTATCTTCATTTCATTCATCTCGTTTTCGATTTTTATGTGATCACTTATTTTCTTTGGATTCAAATTTATAACTTCTTTCTCTAAGTCGCACCGCAAAAAATTATTTGAATGAATCTCATTTTTTAATCGAAAATTTTCTGTCTTGTTCTTCTTTATTTCTTCTCTTAATCGAAATAATTCCTCATTCTGTCTGTCGTTGTCGTTCTTCAAGTTTCCGATTATAATTTCTTGATGCAATTCTTTTTTGTCGGACAAATTCCTCTGAATTTCAATTTCTTTTTTTAGTGAAAAAATTTCTGTTTCATTTTCTTTCTTCCTCTCTTCTAAATCTTCCTTCAGTATTTTAATACTATTCCTCAATTCTGTAATTATTATTTCTTGGTTGTTTTTTAAATCTAATAAAGAAAGTAGTACTTCTTCTTGTCTTTTGTTTTTCGTTCTCAAATCAACGACTTCTTTTTCCTGTTCTTCCAACTGATTTCTTAATTCATTCAGATGATTCTCTTTCTTTTCAATTTTAGTATTTGATTTGCGGATTTCATTCTTCAGTTCGTTATTCTCATCTTTTAAAGAGAATATTGTTTCATTTATTATATTTTCCTGACAAAATTTTTCGTCTTCGAACTCAGAAAAGACGTTTGATTCTATGTCGTAAGGTTCTGGTTTTGAAATAGTCTGATTTTCAACTATTTTAGGCATTTCCGGTAATAAATCGTCAATATCCGTTTCCTCTTGAAAATCCTTCTTTTCCCTTATATTGTTGTTTTCCATTGTTACATTCACTAATTTATCACCTTAACATAGAAAATATTTATTCAAAACCAACAAAATTACCAACTATATTCGCTTTTTTGAATCTCCATCTACTTTTTAAATTATATCATAATTTATCGGATCAAACGTTTTTCTATTTGTGTGAACTAAATACTACAATTGGTACGCAGCTCTGCATCTGAGTACGGTAAATCTAGTTGATCAATATTTACTGAGATCAAAATTATCTTCATTATGACCATTAATAGTAATTAGTATTACTAGTTTAAACTTTATCTACATTATGTTAATATATTTTTATCATATACAATTTTTAATTATTTAATGTAAATGCTACCTAAATTCAAAGGGTCAAACCACACCAGAACGTTATCATGGCAGCCGTACCATGCGTCTTTTCAAAGTATTAAATGCTCGCCCTTAAGGTCCATTCGCTGCTATATACAAAGCGTCTAGAACTTGCTATCTAAAAATGTATTGACTTGCAAAATTTAAATAAAAAAAATCAAATAAATTTTGTTTTTGAACTTCGGTAAATTTTTATTCTCTTTTATATTTTTTTAAAGAGAAGAAAAGTAGATAGAGGTATGAAAATATCATCAAGGTTGCTGATCTGTCGATAGATATCAGCAGGTGTAATTTTTACATTTACAATCAGACATGGATAGTGAAAGTGATTCTGGATGATTCCTAGTCTCCTGATCAGTTGATAGGGATTGATAGGTACTAATAGTGCCTGCCGAGAATATTGGTGATTTGGTGTTGAGAGAGAGTCATCATCAGAATCTATAGATATGATATTGCTTCACCCCTCCTCTGACTTCTTAACATCCTTACTGACTTCTACTGTTTAATCAATTCATCCATTGTCATCATAAATTACAGAACGAATTGAAATTCAATGAATCAATCAAATTAATAGACAGTTGCAGGAATGTCGAAATATATGTGCCTGTTTGGCCAAAGAGTTACCAGAGATGTTAGCTGAACATGAAGAATACAGGAGAAATTCTGTACCCTTGTAGGTTCATAAACCAATTTTTGAAAAATTAATTTTCCTGTATATCTTGAATTATATTTTTTTCTTTGGTAAATTTATTTTCTTATAATAAAATTTTCTTAGCACAGTTTAACTGTTTCTGTTGTGTTTTACACGTTATATATTCTATATTTCTATTATTATATTATGGTTAAATATCTCATCATGAACTTGACTCATCAAAGTAAATGTAATCGATGTGTTATATGTATGCACTACGCCTAGACAGGTTGCACTAAGCTTAAACAGGCTGCCATAGGCTAAAATCTATATGTAGTGTGTAAATTATTTATAAGTTTTATAAGAATGTATATATAAAATTTTTCATAAAATACTGAAAAACATAGATAAATACATGATTTTTATGTAAAATCATGTTATATAAGTATTTTTCAAAGAAGAAGACACATGTAATACATGTGTTATAGTATAATTACATTTATTCATATATTGATAAATTGATATTCATGAAAGTTTGAATGGTTACGCAATTGTTCAACTTACCTTTACGCAACGAACTATTTATAGCTTATATTCATATATTCATAATATTAATATGTTGACCATAATTATTTATGACATCAATAGATTGTATACTAATATTGGTGATATGGTAGGTAAACTGGATTGATCAAGGGCTAGCCTAGACTAGCCTAGGCTCCCTACAGTACATTATTCAACATTTTCCATTGAGAAAGAATACAGTAGTTACTCTTGGTTAGCCTGGACCAGCCTTGAAAGTGTAAAACATATTGACATGGCTTTGTACCAAAAAGAGAGTTTATTTAGAGAATCAACAATTCAAAGTCCTGTCCTATTCTTTATTTGAAGAATTCAAACATGACTTTAATGTTGCCATTATTGGAAAACGCTGGAAAAGATAGATAACAAATCTTTTTTTAAATTCCGAGATAAGTCAAATAATAGTACTAAAAACAAAACACTGAGTAAAATAATAAAAAAAGGATTAGATACTTAATATTTTTAAATCTTAATAATAATGATATACGAAAAACGTCTCAAAAATAATATTTGAGATAACGATACAACATATTTGATGTGTAAATCAGTTGTGAATAACGACCGTTGTTATGATACAAAATATATATAAATAACTAAATTATTTTTTAAATTTAGAACTGCTTCACATTATGAGTAAAAGACGGTAAAATAAATTTGTTATTTTATTATATTTTTATCTTTATTCAGAAACGCTAAATATTTTGGAAAGGAGGACCGTTATAGAGGTTATACAAAAATCAAATATTTAATTTAGAAAGTATTTTTGTTATAAAACATAATGAAAAAACGATTTTTACTATTAAATTAAAATCTGTAAAAATATATTTATGTATTAAATTACGAAATATATAATTACAATTATGCATAAAGTTGTAATAATACATAGCCAAATCGAAGACGTATAGAAGTAAGGAAAGAAGAAGATCGAGGTAATTATTCTGCAAAATATATTAATGTTATATATAAAAATATGTGTGTATGTGTTTATGTGTGTAGTCGATCCCATATTATGAGCCATACTATAAGTGGTTACAATATTATATTAGGTTGGGGAAAAATTAATCCATTATTTTAATTCATTATTTATCGATCAAACAATTTCAAATTTATGCTCTTTGTCAAGGTAACATTTCACAGTAATTTCACAAGAAATGTTTGCTTTTTTATTCAGTTCTGAGTTACAGGGTGTTAAAAATGGAAGTCAACAAAGAAAAAATTCGGTACATTTTACAGTTTTTATTCGATAAAGGCGAAAATGCAAGCCAGGTGGCTGTTATTGTGAATGGTGTTTATGGTGCCAATACTGTAACAGCTAATTACACGCAATTTTGGTTTCGTCGATTCCGTGGATGCATTTTTGATGTTAAAGATGCATGTTAGTAGTCGTAGCATCGCATAGGAGCTGAAGATCGACCACAAAACGGTTTTTAACCATTTGGGCAAAGCAGGATTCAAAAAGAAACTTGATGTTTGGGTTCCACACCAATTAACACCAAAAAACAGGATAGATCGAATTTCCATCTGTGAAGCCTTCGCCAAACGAAATGAAATCGACCCATTTCTTAATCGGATGGTTACTGGGGATGAGAAATGGGTCATATACGACAATATTGTACGAAAACGATCGTGGTCAAAGCACGGTGAAGCACCTCAAACGGTCGCCAAACGAGGAATAACGGTCAGGAAGGTTCTACTGTGTATTTGGTGGGACTGGAAAGGAATCCTTTATTATGAGTTGCTTCCGTATTGCCAAACACTAAATTCTGATCTGTACTATCAACAACTGAACCGTTTGAAGATAGCAATTGATGAGAAACGACCAGAATTGGCTAACAGAAGAGTTGCTGTGTTCCATCGCGACAACGTCAGACTACATACGTCTGTAGTGACTCACCAGAAACTCAGGGAGCTTGGTTGGGAAGTTTTAATTCATCCATCATATAGTCCGGACCTAACACCAAGCGATAACCACCTTTTTCTCGCATTGCAAAATTTCCTGAGTAATAAGAAATTGGGATCAATAGAAGATTGTTAAAATCGATTACTACAGTTTTTCGCCAATAAGGATCAGACTTCTACGAGAGAGATATTATGAAGCTACCTTCAAAATGGAAACTAATTATAGAACAAAACGGTGCATATTTGACTTCAGGAGGACAATCCGAAACATGTTAAATAAAGTTTTGAATTTCACACCAAAATAATGGAATTCTTTTTCCCCAACTTAATATATGTAAAAAGATATTTTGATAAATAATTACATATAATATATTGCAATACGAATTATAGTAATTTATAATACGAATTTGAATTATATCACATAAGGATATTGATTTCCCAATGGAATACACATGAAATATAATTCTGAAATTAGTTATTTTTTATTTTTTGAATGGTAAATTGTATAAGGTCCATGCAGTCGCGTGCTAACATGTCGAATTTATTAAATTAAAATTGAAAATTAGAATGAACAAACTACAACAGATGTTGTTTTATCTGAATTTGAATGTTAAATGGTGAGAGTTGATTCCGTTCTCGCAGTGTTCTATTAATGTACAAACAATCTATCTTCCGTATTGTTGAAGCTTTACCGTACGAAACCCTACAGCATCTAACCAAACGAATTACATTGTTTGTCTACCTCAAAACGCATTATTACTTCAACATTTATCAAAGTGAAACTATTCTTTTTTTAATTGAAACCATCAAAAATCGAAACTTTGCATCACATTGACTTTGTACTTAACGTAACTAAGTTATATTTAATACAACATTTTCCTCTATATCGCCATGCATTAAGATTTTAAGTATTCTACCACAAGTGTGAGAGTCATGGACCCCTTCAGGGCCGTAATAAAATAATTATAACTTTAGTGTGATTTACTTTTAGTGTGATTCTGTAGAATTAATTTTTCCACAAACCCGATGTTGACAGATTCTTTGGGGTAGTTCGAATTGACTCGCAACTTGAGATTTTGGACGATGTTGTTTAAGCCGAATAAGTTCAGGGTTGTTGCTGAATGGGCTTAGACATTTTAGATGCTACTTTGAAAATGTTAAGTAGAGAATTTATCTTAAATGTGTTCACTTATTACTTTTTCGTCACGAATTTTCGTTACTTTTTATGCAATCTTCAGCTTTCTGAATTGGTTATTTTTGAAAGATTAAATCTGTGACTATATGAAAACGTTTCAATGTCTTAGAATAAAGCAGAGATTTTCGTTTAATATCATTTCGGTCAAAGTTGCTTTTGATAGAGCAAATTCTCTAACATCTTTCAGAACCCACGGATGATAATCAGAAGCCGTGTTCTTTAAACTGAAACTGAACGCAAATCGTGGTTCAAGCGATATTTATTTTTTGGTACTCAAATATATTATTTTATGAATATTGGTTATACTAATTACATATTGGAATCTATGAATTGAATGTGTATATTGTTCTTTTAAGTTCTCAAAGTGACTCCAGTTTATCAAATGATTCACAAGAAACGTATGGCAGGTGAGTTAATGTTAATAATCAAAAACATTTACTGTGTATTCGAAGTGTATAATTTTTAAGACACTAACTTTACATTCATTAGTATTTAAAACGAAAACTTGATCATTCATTCATTTCATTAATTTAAAGTTTTTCACCGTACGAAACCCTACAGCATCTAACCAAACGAATTACATTATTTGTCTACCTCAAAACACATTATTACTTCAACATTTATCAAACATTTATTTATCAACATTTATTATTATTAGGGTGAGTCATAAGTTGTGGGGCACTCTTTCCAAAGTAATTATCTTTAATTACAACATGAATTGTCGAATCGATATTAATTGAATTTGTATATCATAATAAAGCTCATAAACT
>MQRK01249983.1:0-14876 GCA_001938485.1 Girardia tigrina
ATTCACAGAAACAAAAGTTTATTAATCAAAGTATGAACCGTTGGCATCAATACATTTTTGCCAACGAGAAACAAGTTGTTTCATTCCATCAGCATAAAATTCATCGGTTCTCGAAGCGACGAATTCTTGGAAGGCATTTTGAGCATCATTTTGGTTTTTTAATTTTTTTCACGTAGGAAGTTGTACAAATGCCTGAAAAAGTAAAGTCCGTTGGCGAGAGGTCTGGTTAATATGGTGGATGAAGCAGGGATTCATAGCCCAACTCATTAAGCTTTTGAAGAGTCACTTTTGAAATATGAGGTCTAGCGTTATCACGAAGAAGGATTGAACGAATCTACAAATACAAAGTCAACAACTGCACAATACAGCAAGACGATATCGAGAGACTGACTACGAAAGAGGAATAAGGAGAGGAAAAGAAATCGCACTTATCGAAATGGATGAAACCCGAAACTGTGATTTCGAAACGGAAGAACCAAACGGCAAGGGCCCGACTGTAGAGGAGTCAATCGGAGCCTTGTAGTAAGTGATTCTAGACATATCCGTTTATGTAAAAGTAATATATTTTCTATTTATGATAATTATGTAGCATATAGTACAACCGGCAAGTATAGTAAAAGTAGTTCTAACTGTAACATATCTAAAAGTAATAATAAGATAGTCGGTGGATCATTCGATCAGTATAATATTAAATGTAACCACGATATAGGAAATAACACAAAAGCGGCAAATAGTATGAAAGATAATATGTCATAAAGCCTTCAGAAACAGGAAACAGTAGGAAAACGATTAAAAGTTGCAAGATTCTTAAAGAAAGACACAAATTAAATCTGTGAAATAAAAAACGTGGCAAATGAAGAGACTCACAGAAGTGAAAAAGAATTCACTTCTTACAACAAAATGCAGGGTAGACCTAGTTTGAACGTAAACATTCAAGGTATGAAGATCGAATGCCTTCTAGATACAGGTGGCAGAGTAAATGTAATAGCATATGACACATTAAGAAGTATTACCGGATCAAAGATTGAGTCGTCGGAAGAAAAATTGAGATTTACCAATGATAGTAAATTGGAAGTATTGGAAAAAGTAGAACTGGATGTATCGATCGGTAATCGAGAAGCAAAAGTCCGATTCATTGTTGTAAAAAACATAAGCCCGGAAGTAATTGCAGGAATAGACATGCAAAGACAAATAGGACTAGAACTGAGGTGGATAGACAAAACGCTAGAAGAATCAGAAAATTATATATTCGATATTGAGGCTAAATTTGGTCAAAAGATAACAGATGAAGACAGAAGGGAAAAGATGATGAAGACTTAAGAATTAAAAAAGATACCACGACTACGAGAAATAGTTTCTAAATACAAGAACGTGTTCATGGCAAATAAATGGGAAATAGGATGCACAAAATTAGTTACCCATAAAATTGTTACCAAAGAGGGGCCCATAAATGTAAAACCTCGCAGACAAAGAATCCACCTTGAAAGCAAAATCGAAGAGACAGTCAAGAATCTATACGATAATGGGATAATTCTCCATGGAACGCACCATTAGTATGCGTATGGAAGAAGGAAAGTGATGAAGTGAGATTATGCCTAGATTTTAGACAGTTAAATGAAATCACTGAAAGACAAGATTTCCCAATGCCTAATGTAGACGAAATGTTGGATACTTTACACGGAATAAAGCACTTTAGCAACAATAGATCTGGGTAACGCATTCTATCAAGTCGAATTAGATCCAAACTCTCAAGAAAAAACAGCGTTTTCGACGAAATCTAGTCAGTTCTGTTTCATAAGAATGCCATTCGGAATAGCCGCTGCACCGGGTACTTTTCAAGAAGTCATTGTAAAAGTACATTTTTATTTTTTTATTTTTTTTTACCCTTTTGGAAATGTGTATTATTAGTTTTCCTTTGTACGTCACAGAAGTATTTATTTTTTTAATGTGAGACATGTGATATTGTGTTTATTTTGTATAAAAGAAATTTCTAAGTTGGAAACATTATTTAATAAAATAATAATTTCAAAATTCAAATACTCCATAGAAATATTAAGTATTTGAATCTAAAAAAATTAAATCAATCATTAAAAAAAATAAAATCAATAAAAAATAAAACTGCTCTAAAGTACTGAATTAGTTAGGCAGAC
Source organism: Girardia tigrina (assembly GCA_001938485.1). Lineage (NCBI taxonomy): Eukaryota > Metazoa > Platyhelminthes > Tricladida > Dugesiidae > Girardia > Girardia tigrina. Next base: position 2,151 of record MQRK01249983.1, read on the forward strand.
GATTAGTCCAATATTTTCGTTGTTGTTGATCATTTTATTTCAAGCCAACCAATTATCCGAAGAGAGACGACTATCAACTAACTTTGTTTACGGAAGATAATTGAATTTTTATTGATATTACTGATAATTGAGTTTTATCCAGCAATTTGTGACTAAGCGAACAAACCTAATCGTTGTCTCATCAAGTACGAAATAACAAAAACCAGAAAAGAAAGTGAACGGTTATCTATCTATAAAGTTTTAATAATTGTGTTTGAACAGATTAAATATCGCTATACGTTTAAACTCTTTTTATTATTTATATTGTCCTTTTTACAAAGTGGAAATATTCTCAGATTACTAATACGTAACCTTAGGTTTTTTCTATAATCATGACAAAAGTACTCTCAACCATAAAGAGCGGAGCATCCGTATATCTTGATGACATCCTAGTAGCAACAGAAATGTTAGATGAACATTATAAAGTATTAGAGGAAGTTATCAAGAGTGTAAGTGATGCTGGTCTACAACTGAATCCCGATAAGTGTAAATTTCTAAGGAAGAAGGTCAAATTTCTAGGACAAATAATAAATAAAGAAGGAATACGGTCAGATCCCAGCAAAATAGAAGCGATAAAATCATTTACCAGGCCAAAATGCAATAAGAATGTTAGAAGTTTTCTAGAAATCTGTAACTATTACAGAAGATTCATCAAAGATATGCAAAGAAATCCAGAACATTAGAAAGTATCTGTGGCAAAAGTAATGTAAAATTGGTATGGACAAATGCTTGTGAGACAGCCTTTGAAGATATGAAACTAGTTCTGATGGAAGCACCAATATTAACGTTTCCAGATTTTAAGAGAAAATTTATTCAGAACACCGACGCAAATTTCGACACAATTGGTGCCGTACTGTCACAAACTGACAACACGGGTCACGAACGTGTCATCGCATATGCTTCAAAAGCAATGAATAGACACGAGAAAGGATATTGCATAACCATAAAAGAGCTACTAGCCGTCTATTATTTTTGCAACCATTTCAAGCACTATTTGTACGGAAAAAGATTTCTTCTGAGAACGGATCACAAAGCCATAACGTTCATTTTGAAAACTAAAAAACCGATAACAACACAGTTTCAGACATGGATTAATTATCTAAGCAGCTTAAATATCGACATGCAATTCAGAAAAGGTGCGCTACATGGAAACGTCGATATGTTATCGAGAAATAATTGTAGAACGTGCACACAATGCTTAATGAATCATGAAGAAGCTAAAATTCACAAAATGAAAATATGGATTTTAACAATGTCATCTATGAAGACAACACAATATTGGCAAGAACATAACGAAGAAATCGAGAGAATCAAAGCTGAAACAGATGATGAACGTTTTATCGTTAGAGAAGGCACAGTCTATACCAGAGATGGTAGAATATGGATACCAGAAAGTAGGAGATCAGCATTTATAAATCATATACATAAGTGATTGTACCATGCTGGATTGGGAAAGATAAATAAATACATCTACAACAATTTCGAAATGAAAGAGAGACTGAAAACAGTAAAAGACACGATAGATAAATGTATCCCATGCCAGAAGACGAAAACTTTAACGATACAAACAAAAGAGGAAACAGTAAAGATTCAGTCTAATGAACCTTTCGAAAAAATCTACATCGACATATGTGGACCTCTCAATGAAACACTAAGAAGAGAAAAGTATATTGTCGCAATAATTGATCATTGCAGCAAGTATATAGTTCTGACGGTGAGTGCAACACAAGATGAGAACACCTTTACAAATATCATAAATAGAAACTGGGTACTAAAATTCGGAGCCCTCAGAGAAATACATGTGGATTGCGGAAAGAGTTTCGAGTTGAAGAAGATTACAGACTTAGCCAAACAGATAGGCGCCGAAATAGTATTCTCAAGCCCCTATCATCACAATACCAATAGTATTATAGAAAGACAATTCAGGACGCTAAGAGAATTTATCAATGCTACCTTGAAAGACAGAGATAACAAAAATTTGGCTACATTACTTCCAGAGATAGAATTCAGTCTCAATGCAACGGTACAGAAAACGATAGGAACTAGTCCGGCGGAAATAGTTTTCGGAAGGAAGATTAAATGATCGGTTTGGTTTAAAATGAACAAGGTGAATGCTGAAGACATAATAAAAAATATAAAAGGAAACCAAAAGGAGAATTCTGAAATGACAAAACGAGAATTCCAGATCGGAGATGAAGTTTGGATAAAAAAGGAAATTGGAAATAAAAATCAGGACAAATATGAAGGACCATATACAATAGTAGATAAAATTCATGACAGAAGTTATAAATTGAGAAGTACCAACAAAAAAGTAGTTATCCGTAATGTAGAGAAATAAAAATGGTGGATATAAGAATTATAAAGGTAAAACTAGATGTTTTAATTTCTAATAACAAATTATCAATATTTTAATATTATATCATATATGATTTATTTATAAAATACGAATAAAAATCACGAAAATCTCCTTAAAATTGTTTGAATATTCAGACATATTCAGAAATTGTTATAAAATAAATTTTCGAAATTTTAACGTTTTTTTTAGAAATGATGTTAGATGAGGAAAATATAAATGCCACTCCTAATATAACTCACGAAGCTTTGAATTTCATCAATGAAGCAGGTATAAGCACTGGCTTGGAGATCACATTTCAATAGACCAAAAACTTAAAAAAAGTAATAAAAAATACAAAATTTATTTCAAACAAGATAGTTAGTTAAAAGCAACGCAGACGAAAATTGAATTTAATATTGCTTGAAACTTCGATAGGTAGTTTCGAAAAATAAACATTCTAATCACTATTCTCTTAAAATTATTTTTTGTACGTTTTTTGAAAGAGTCAGAATGACCCAATAGCTACTGAGACACTTCAGTAATTAGTAAATATTTTAAATAAACTGTAATAATAAAGGAACATAATCACAATCAATTGAATTTTTGCATAAAATAAATACTACAAAGAGATTTATATAATTCTTTTTACGAGATATCTTATTTTTCTGTTTAGCATTTTTATATTAATACTTGTATTAATATTCTTTGTAAAGAATAAAAATAAGAAATTAGTAATAAGTTTGTATTGTATTTTAATCATAACAAAGCCAATTTTAACTTGATATTTCATCACAACAAATATTATTGTGAATTTCTAAGTGTAAGTAAATATTTAGGTCTATCAGGTTCACCTGAATAATCTTGTACCAAAGAAGTAATATGCTCCTGAAAAGTTGATATTTTTTATTTTTTCGCCTCACAATACCAGATTCAGCATTTGCTAATGTCAGTTTACGATTGACCACGTCCCATTGTAAAGCATCAAACAGATACCATACAATAGGAGGACTACAATGAAATAAAGCGTTTAAAGCGTTGTAAAATTTTTAGTTTTTGGAGACATTTCCCAACAGCATCTGTATGGTTCCATAGCGGAAAAGAAAAAAGAGCTCCTCTGTCACGGAAAGTAAGTAAGAAATGGGCAAGAATATCATTGTCTGGTTTTTCATTTGGAATCGTTGTAGCAACGATATAGAAAATATTTTCTACGTCATTTTTAAGAACAAAACCTAAGGTTCCTAAAGACTTCAACTTAATTTTTTTGTCAGTGTTAGTTTCAAAATCTAATTTAAGAGCAACCTGAATAATCAGTCGTATCAGACTTTGAAGAAAATGAAAGTAGCATCCTTTAACATTTGCAAGAGGGAATGCATTACGAGCTGCAGATATACATGCCTGTTCAAAATTAAGTAATATTTTTGAGGTGATAGTTGAGGCAATAAATAATGCAAAATTTCAAATGTTCCACGGTTTTCTTTTATATAATTGATAAAACATTGAAGGTTTTATATCGAATGTGCCGTCTACAATAATCAACTCATTGGATAGTTCATTCATCAGTTGATAATCTCCAAATGCAAAAATTCGATTAGAATTGCTTGCACCAGTGTCATGAAGTATCAAATCTTTATATTCATCATGAACTTCAGAATGAATGACTCCAATTTATTTCATTTTATCTATTATTTTTACCATCACAACTCTTGCTGCTACATCTTGAGGGAAACTATCATGGCAATGGTCCTTGGGTTCTTGAACAATTGTAGAATGAATATTTGTTTTCATAAATGAAAGTAACGAAAGGATTTTCATTCTTTACATCTCCACGTTTAATTGTCGTTTTTCAACATACTCATATCCTTTGTAAATGAGAAGTGGTTTTTTTTTAATTTTACTATATTTTACTTGAATTTTTTAATTTTTTTATTTAATGTAATATTTTTTTTCAAATCGACAATATAAAACAAGTAAAACACGATTTGATTTAATTAAAATCTTACAATTTGGTTTTGAAATTCATTGAGGAACATCAACAGTTCATCGGTTCTTTTTACCAGAATCTTTGATTCATTCTCTAGGTATTCAATATCGTTTCTGTGTACCATGATTATATTATTAAAAAATAAGTTGCACTTTTCTAGCACCCTTTTTTGAAGATTTTGTAGATGAACATTTTCTTTATAAACTTCTAAATTTGCACAGAAATAGTCTTTAATGAGTGCGGTAAAACATAACTCACTCATTTCAACAGAATTTTCAGGATTTCTGAATTCAAAAAATGTATTATTTGTTGCCACAAAATTATCTTTTTCACTTTTAACTGTTGATTCGGGTTGTGGAGATTTTTGCAAAGAAACAAATGGATAGTTTTTTAATGCTATTAAAATTGAGGAATTCAATTTATAATTTTTTTATTTAGAAATATATAACCATTAGGAAAATATACAGCTTTCTCGACTTCTTCTTTGATAGCTTGAGGGGTTCTGTTAAAACTTGTAATATGATCTGAAATATTTAAAACATCTGTTTTATTTAACTTATAAAAGAATACTGATATTTCTATTTATCATCTATATACTACCCTAACCCAAAAGTCATAGGACAGATTAAAGAAAACCTTTCAAAATGATTGAAAATCATAAAGAAATTTATTTATATTAATGAACACCAATAATAAATTTTGTTTAAATATCACATTTACCATGCTTTATAGCAATTTGAAATTGTAAAATGGCTAGAAGAGAATTATTAAAAACTACGAAGGCAACCATTTAAAATCTACACGACAAAAACTTTTCAATAGGAAAAATCGTTGAGATGCTTTGAATTCCTAAATCTACGGTCTATGATAACATAAGAAAGATATTATTAAAAAATAAGACTGAAAAAAATCAAAAGAATGGGTAGACCAAAAATTAAGCACTCCATAGATGACAAGCAGTTCGTCAAAATAATCAAGGAAAATATATGTAAATCTTCAGAAGAAATTAATAGTATTTGGATTTCAAAAATAAAGAAGAACATATCTGAAAGTACATGTAAAAGACGAATCAACAAAATTGGTTATAAATATTATGAGGTTGGTTTAAATTTTATTTATCATTTTATTAATCTATTATTTGTTTCACTAGGCAAAACAAAAACCATTTTAACAAAAAAAAAAACAAATGATGAGACTAAAATGTAGTTGTTTTTAAAAATTGTTAATAAAGGTGTATTTATCTTTTAAAGACTTTTAACTTTCAAATTAGTTGTAAACGATTTATATGAACTCCTGTGAAAAACCTATAGTTCCTAGGAAAATTGTTGTATTTCCTAATTACCGATATGTGAAATTATAAAAATATGTGCATCTGCAGATTTTTATTTTAATAAAATAACGGATATTAAATATTAGGAGCAGTATTTTTACTGCTATTTTCTAAGAGAATTCGGGTTTCGAGGTTACCCGGCAGTCTCCTTTTTCCATTCTTTTTATTAGCTTGCTTTCTATCCTTAGAATTTAGAAACCTATTTTTAAAGGTATCCAGAACATTGCTCCCCAAAAATTCCTCTCTGTAAAATGCTCTTCTCATTATTGTTCCTTATTAAAATTTCTCCCATAATTATTGCTCCTTAAAGACCTGCTCCCCGTACAAAAACTGTTCCATGAAAAACTGGGTTATAGTTACGAGGTTAACCCTAACATTAAGAGATCGTATCAAAAAACTGTACCATATTTTATACATCGATATTATACTTGCAGTTATTTTTTGCTATTGAAATTCACCATCTTTCGAGATATTCACCAGGGAGCAATTATTTCGCATAGCAATTGTAACCTGAGCAATTATTCTGGGGATCAACTTTTGTAAATCATTTTTACAGGCCTTTTACTAAATCAATTTTCTCTAAACTTTGCACACTTACTCATTTTCAATGACAATAAATGTGAAAATTTGATCAAAAAAACTTTTTAAGATTTCAAAATTGGAACAAAATGGTTCCATCGGAGTTCCTGAACAATATTAGCATAAAAAGATCTACTTATAAGTAGTCTATATTACGCAAAAAAATAAATTGAAAAATAAATAAAGTCCAATAAACCGATTTAAAGTCTAACTAGTAAATCAAAAAAATATTTTTTATATCCATGCTTTATGCGGGCGGAACTCTGCTTGGCCAGCAGAATTTTTTAATGTTTTTTTGAAAATATTTTTTAAATGTCTGAAAAGTAAACAAAAAGTAATAAAAAGCATTAAAAAATTGGAAAAAAATTTTTCCCTTGAGACGATTCGAACGCTCAACTATCACTTTCACATGAGAAAAAATATTTGTGAAAAAACTAACACTTACAAGTCTATTGTAAAATGAATGGAGAATAGAAATTAAAATTTAGTTTACTTAATTATAAAAATTTTAATTAAAATAATATTTTCAAAAAAAACAATAAAAAATTTTAAAAAATTCTGTTGGCTAAGTAGAGTTCTGTCAGCATAAAGAATGTACATAATTTTTTTTGGATTTACTAGTTAGCATTTCCTCTCTGAATCATTCGTATAAATGATGCCAGAATTCCGAATGACGCTCGGTTCGTCATTCAAATTCAAATGGGACGTGCTCGGGATTTGTTCGATAATTTTATTGGTGATTCGTTACCGTAGAATGAAATACTTCGTTTTCTCAAAATATTTGGAACCGTTATAAATCATTTAGGATTTCTGTCTCTCTTAAATACAATTTTGACATTACATTTTTCGAACTCCGGAAAATTTTTGATTTGTAATATCAAATTCGAATTAATATTGAGTGAAAACACAAAGTGTTAAAATATCATTGAAATACGTGCCTTTGGTTTTGAAAAGACAAAATTCAAAAAATGAGAATTGCACAGAAAAACACGATTTAATATTTATATATTTTTACAATCAAAATTGTGACTAATTGCCACGTACAAAATTAAATCAATTAATTAATTTAAACTAATTAAACGATTTAATTATTTTTATAATTCTTGTGTTTTTCTTTTTTTAACTAATTTTAATTAATTATTCTTGTGAGAAGTGGTTGCAACCTCAATATCAGGATTCATTTTTTTAACACCAAAATCTATTAATATAACAAAAAGTCACACATTTAAACAAATTTTTCTGTTAATTTAATTTTCCCGCCACGAATTAATCTATTAAATTTTTCGATTCAATTTCTAAAATTTTGAAAATTTATTAAATAATCTTCACATTTTAACTAAAAATTTATTTCAAAATTGTTTCATAATTTCTATTAAAATATATAAATTGTTATGACTGTAAAAATATTTTTTATTTATAAAACAAATATTTAATATTTAATGGTCTTCTTATCATTTTTAATTTTAAGATATTTAATAGACACATTAAAAATATATTTTTTTATTTTTAAATAGATATTTAATTTTTTAAGATTTTCTTTTATTATATTATTTTTAATTTTTGAAATATTTTTTCAAAAACACATTAAAAACATATTTTATTTTTAAGTACGTATTTGATTTTTTTAATAGTTGTTTTATTATATCCTTTTTTAATTCTTTTAAAATATTTAATACGCATATTAACATTAAAATATTTTTACCTTTAAATTAAAAAAAATAATAAATTATTCTGGCGAGATGTAAATTTAAATTAACCCCTCATAATTCTTATTTCTTTTTTAACGCCTAAATTAAAGTAACTGATGTTTGTAAAGTTTACGATGAAATAAAATTTCAATATTCACTTGAATCTTAAATTATAAAAATTCAAAACATTTTATAAAGCATTTATAACATGACAACGATCGATTTACAAAGAAACAAAAATACTCTCTCCTTATTTTAAGTTAATTGATTATTTTTCCTTTTAAAGCTTACAATTTATTAATTTTAATTGATTTATTTTATTTCTCCTTTTAACTTCTGTTTAATCATTTTAAATTATTTATTTAATTAATATTTATTTATTGTTTTTTTAATGTCTGCCAATGTACGGTCAATCTATCTTTTATTTTCGATCCAGCTATTATTGTAAACAAATACTGCTATTAATACGTAAATAGCCGTTTAATTTTTGCTCTATTATGAATCTATCAATGGCTGATACGTAGATTAAGATTGATTGAAAGTGAAAATATAAGTCAACAAATGACATTATATTTTATTTATTATTCGTGTATCCGACCGTATTTGTCAAATGGTTAAGCATTAATAATATAACTTAATCAAAAACACGAGCAGTTATAAAAACAACCATAAAACTATCTCTTACCCATCTTGTTGTAACTAGTGGATTATTTGAATTATAGTTACAATTATAATTATGCAATCGATGAATATTTGTGTCATCTAAAGATACTAAATAAGGTTATTGAGAAATCCGTTTGCACATTAATCTTAAGATCTAAAGATCTGATAAATAGTGCTTCACAGACCACTCTCTCCAAATAATTATTAAACTGAGCATACAGAATTTAAAAATTAGTCATGATAATATTGAATTTTTTTGTATGTGCAGTTATTTATTAATTTGTATTAAATGACCTGTATTTGTTCCAAAGCATGATTTTTTGATGAAATATCTATAGCTTTATTAGCCACCTTATTTTTAAAACTTCATCGAAAGCAATACACAATAAATCAAAACATAAATGGTGTGAAAAAATACTATACCATTAGAACTGGTAGTGGGCTTCTGATTAGTCTCCTCAACCTTCGATCTCAATGGTGGATCGCTACTAAACAAGTCAACCATATTCGACATCAATTTCATCAGATTGCAGTTGATCTAAATGAATAATCCGTACTTACAATCTACAAATAATATCAACATGGATTAACATGATTCCATTCCGTTAAATATGGAATTTTTATTTCTCCTTTGTCGTCTACCAAATGACTCGTTCTAATTTCCATTGTAGTTGTGGGTCGAAGATAAATTATTGGACATTTCAGTGGATAAAGATCCGGTAAATAGATCGAAACGGGAATATTGTATTTATTGTTGACGTATTGGATTTCGAAAGTACCATTAAGTGTTATTAAATTTCTATTAATTCCATCATGAAATTCTGTTATTATATGGTTTTATAATGAAAATTGAAGTTCGTTATAAATAATGTATGTTTTATAAAAGTAGACACAATTTTTCTTCAGATATAAAGGGATATTATTTATAATATATTATTAATGATAACGAATATAATGAAATTTTACTGCTATGATGATTCGTTCAAGCGACTGAGAAAAATTTAATTAAAAAAACAATGAACAATTAAAGATGCCGTTTTAATAAGGGAGGACAATTGACAAAATTTTAAATACAAAATAGATTTAATGGAAATAAATGTTAATTAGTTCGTTATCTTTATTTTGTTTTCATCACAATAGGTAAATAAAACTCTTTCGCAACGTTTGTTTAACCATGTTTTGTCACATGCGATGAACCCGATCAGATCGAATCCGCCAACGCCTCAATTGTGGAAACTTTACACAAGCAACTCAGTCGGACTTTTCGAGTGGATCATCGGGTCGCGAACTGATGAGTTGACCGAGCCGACCGTTATTCGAGATGGGGATTATCGCCACACGAATGACGACCGGTTCGAATACCGATATCAGAATGTATTCGACTCATCTTACACGTATTCGACGCCTTATCAAGGTTCCTTTCAGACACTGCTGCCATTGTCCCATTTAGTAGACTCCCCTTAATCCTAAAAAATTTCGGCTACGTTCAATTATTTCTACAAATGATTGGTCTCCTCGTTAGAGCTCCATCTGTTACTCGAACGGCAACCCAGCCATGAATCATCAATCTTAGACTCTAATTTTCTAATTTGAGATGCGTATTCATCAATAGTTTGACCGTCTTGAAGGCGTAAACTGACCAGTTAACCGTATACTGTGCGTCTTGTCATTCCGGTTGATTTTTTAAGCACTTTGAATACTTCCTCGCACGAATCTTGCTTCTTCTCATCAAGCTTCATATGCCCAACGGGACATTGACCAGTAAAAACAGAAGATACAGAGCTGGGTCAACAATTCATTGAATCTTCATGATCATGACAAACTTCTTATGTCATATTTCAAAACTTCCAGTGCCATCAAATTTTTTCGATCTGATCTAAAATCGTCTTCATGTTCGACATCTTCGTCGGGCACCCGGATAGCTTATAATTTAAGAATAATAAACAAGAGCTAACACGTAAACTTTTATTTGAAAAGAAACTCAATCACCGGTTTCTGTGAAATAAAACAAATTGATTTAATTGTTTTTAATAATTTTTCACTGTATAGAAATTTAATTAACTTAATTATAGAAATTTTAATTTAAAAAATCAATTATAGAAAATTAATTATAGATATTTTAATTTAATAAATTTTCAAAAAAACACAATAAATTTTTTTTTAAAAATCTGTAGGCCAAGTAGAGTTTTGCCCCCATAAATAATGGTTATAATATTTTTTTATGATTTACTAGTTTAAAATAAATAAATTTATAATTTATTAATAAATGAAGGATAAATTAATTATTTATCTTATTAAATTTTTATATTATTAAATGGGAAAATTATTAACTAATGGTCCTAATACTACATGTGTATGTTATGCGTGTATGTATGTGTATTAAGATTGTAAAATATATAATATATTTGTCTAAAAAGTGTATTTGTTTGTTTGTCGGTCCTGCTCTGAACCGGAGCGAATCCTCTTAAGTATGGGGTCTATCTGGAAAGCCAGCATCGAGGCGGTTCCGTCAATACAGCGACTTCGCCGAAAAACGATAAATTTGCAAATTTTTCTAATTAATAATAATATCAACATTTCATTTATATAGGGTTAGGGGTTGAGATTAGGGTTAGGGTAAGGTGTGAGGGTTAAGAGTTAGGTTAATTTTTTTTAATAAATATGTTCTATCATTATCTTCCTTCTTTTGCCGAAAAACACCGAGAAGCCGTCGAAATCAACCGAAAACCGTGCTGATCGAACGATGGTTAAATCAACACCGAATTCAAATAATGCCGATTACGATGATTCCTACAAGGAATTTTGTGAGAATATTTTTAAAAATACTAATAAAATATTAATCAAATTGACAAATGAAGATTTCTATCATTTATTTACTAATTATATTTCTAAAAATCAATTTAGAATAAATTTGCAAAATTTCGTTATCATCTGGATCACGGTTTGTCGATCTAGCTAAAATTTTACTATGATCATATGCTGATTGTTAAGGATTTTTATCGGTGGACTTTAAATTTTTGAAAATTTTTAAATTGAAAATCATATTTATAGTAAAGATAAGTTAAACTAATGTCTTACTAATTAAAATGCTTTTTTAATAGAATGCAAGTTTTTTTAATAGAATTAAAGTTTTCTATAAGTAAAAAATTAATTTTTAGAATAATTTAATTTCGGTAAACATGAATAAATATAAACAATAGTTTAAGAAAATTAATTTATTAAAACCCCTTGATCTGAATAGTATCTCCACTCCACTGGATGAAGAGATTCGTGCTCTCCCTATTTATTCCATGAAAGAGCATTTTGATTCGCCATGAGAGAATGGAGACATAAATTTTGAGAATTAATAGTGGAATTAATCTATGTAATAAATAATTTTTCTCTCAATTTTTCTTATCACTATAATTCTTTGATTTGATAATGAGATAGAATTTTAATATTAGTTTTGTGAAAAAAATCAGACATGATAAAAATGGAAATGTAAGGGGGTCAGAGGTTTGTGACGTCATATTTAATGGGGGTCAGGTTTTTTGAGATGAAATGTGATGAAGGCAGGGGGCGGAAACATGCTAAAATTACGTGACGTCATTTATGGACAACCCCTAACTCAGACCCGTAGCCAGCGGGGAGACTTGGGGGGGGGCTAAGCCCCCCCCAAATGAGATCAAGCATTTTTTCAAGCCGCCATAATACAAAATAGTACATAGAGTATCAATCTATAGTAGTTCTATACATTCATTAAACAAATACAAACCAAGTATAAGTCTTTTGTGTTGACATATAACAGTACCGGTATATATAATTTAATTGAAGCAATCTGATTTTAATTATGGTAATGATTGATAATAATTTATGATGATTTTTTATTTGCTTATACTCATATATTAGCGCGCAACTTGTTGATTTACTTTTTCCGAAGTAGCTTTGTGAAATGGTAAGTATCTTTATTGGTAACATATATAAGCTATACATTGTCATATTTACGGAATGCATATTGTTGGGGTTCCGTAAAATATAAATTAAATTAAAAAAAATAATAAAAAATTAAAAATAATAATCTAGTTAAAATTAATAATTTTTTTGATTATTATAATAATTATTTTTATGAAAT
>MQRK01249998.1:0-10353 GCA_001938485.1 Girardia tigrina
CCTTCTGATTACCACTTGTTTCGGTCGATGCAAAATCACATTTCTGGAATACGGTTCACCAATGTTGAAGGTATTAAAAAATGGCTTGATGACTTTCTCGGCGCAAAAGATGAGAAGTTTTTTTGGGATGGAATCCATAAATATCCTGACAGATGGGAAAAAGTTGCCGCTTCCGATGGACAATATTTTGAATAAAATATTTTTTCACTTTTATACTTAAATAAATGGTTTTTTTAACAAAAAAATACGAAATTAATTAGTTGTACACCCAATACTATAAACCCACACTATTCTGTTTAATGAATAATCCACATCGTCTTAGGCCCATTCAAACACTTAAGAAGTAGTAATTCGTTAGTTTTGATGATCTGTCATTTAATCTTTATTATCTATGTTTAAAAGTTTGTTTACATTTAAATCAGGATAACAGACCTACAATCAATAAATATTTGTAGGATGTTAAAATAACAGCAACTTATCATTTTATTTATTATTTAACAAATAAAAATGAAATCTCTGCACTTGATACTGTTGCTAATTTACGTTTTTAAATGCTATTTCAGTCAAGGTATGTTTCTTATTTCGAATAATAAATATAAATTATTCTTTATTTTTCGTTTACTTAGAATAATTTTTTATTCAAATTATTTTTTACTCAAAAATAAATAGATTTGAATGATTATTATAAGATCTAAGCATATTAATTATTTGTTGTTACATTAATAATCTTTATCAGAGGAATACATATTTGGAGGAGTCTCTGACGAAGAAGAGGAAGATGCACCCGAAATAGTATTTATTGGGGTTCAGAATAATTCTGTAACAAAATCAGAGATGCAGTATTTGCGTGTAGTAGCAAATGTTACGAACTTTCATTCTAGTAAGACGAATATACGTTGGTTAAATAGTATGAGCAAGGTAGCTGCTTCCAACCAAAACTTTTACATCAAATCTCTCCTTAAAAAAGATGAAGGAATATATAGCTGTTCAGTAGAATTAACTGACTCGCCAGATAAAATATTTTCTAAAGCTCTTTCATTAAAAGTAACAAGTAAGATTTCAGTGATTTTTTACAGATTATTAAAGTATTATCAGTTCCCTCAATATCCATTAATATTCTTCCTGATGAATCTTTGAGAATTGGAGGTAAAGTAAGAAGACAATGTTCGGATTTGGGTTTACCATCAGAAACGGTTGTGGACGAGTTTACTTACACCTGGTTAAATCCACAGAAGAAACCAATTGGAAACACAAATATTTTGGATATACCAATTGGAGACAATTCGATTGTTGGAACATACACTTGCCAATACAAATCAAAAACTACGTCTAGGATTTATGAAGCCGAAACTTTTGTTGATTGTAAGTTATTGTCTTTAAAAAATGAGAAAAGTAATCGAATCAATTTTTAATGAAGATGAAGATCCACCAAAAATAGTATTCATTGAGGTTCAGAATAATTCTGTAACAAAATCAGAGATGCAGTATTTGCGTGTAGTAGCAAATGTTGCGATTTGCATTTTTTCTGTTTATGGATTTTACTTTTATTGAATCGTTACATTTATTGAGACGTTTTATTTTCTTTTAATAATATTTAATTGAAGTAATATTAATTATATTAAATAGACAGAGTAAGGCCGTTTTAAATCTTAAAATTTTTAAAACATTTTTCTAATCTTGTCTAATCATAACATAAAATAAGATGAATAAATAATCCCTTTTAAATTAACTTTACAAAAAATTATCATTAAAAAAAGTTTATATTATATATATCCGCTTTTCATTATTAAAATTTAACTCCAGTTTTTGCATTAAAATTTAAGAGGAATCTTGTCGGCTGGACTTTATGGTAACTAAAAAATCTAATTGCTAATTATGGAAAAAAATTTCCGAAACATTTTCATTAATCAATTTCATTAAAAATATTAAAAAATTAAACAACTACAATAAGTTTAATGAATATTTTCCCGCATTTTATCTAATAAATCAAGAAAGATTTTTGCAAGAAAGCCATTAGGTTATCCGATAAAATTCTGTGTGTCCGAATTTTGAAAAAAGAAATCTGTTTTTTGTTAAATCGTTGAGTCGTTTTCTTTTAAAAAATTGAACTCCATTTTTCAAAATCTATTGTAATTAATTTCGGTGTATAGAGCCATCGTCAGACTAAATTAACATTTGTTTTTGCAGGTTATTTATGAAAAGGATGATTAGACAATTAATCAAGTAATAAATGCTCTATTTGAAAATGTTTAATTTAATAACAGTTCCAAAAATATGATAAGATATCCAAATCGATTAAGAGACAAGTTAATGATTAATAAGACAAATCATTTTATGAGGAACCACTATCATTGAGAATCAAATCATTAGTAAAGTTTGAGACAGGTGGTAGCAATTTGTGAAATCTCTGGGTGAATAATGTGACTCAAGGAGCGGAGTGAGAGAAAACAGCTGTGTATTACACGTTGATTAATAGAAATTTATTAACTCTTATTCATATGTTATTTCAGAGAATAAAATCAATAATATCTCAATAGAATTTTGTTAATAATAACTACTTGCTTCACACCATACACGACCTGTTTTTGACTTCGGAACACTCCATACTTCACCAACTGGATCACACACGTGTAACGCTTCTTGATGTCCATCAGTATACTAGCACTCGTCTCCTCTATCTTTTCGTCCCTCTTCAATTCTCTTCATCATACTACATGAATGCCTCAACCAACTGGCGACAATAAAATGTCCAGTTGCCTGTATGAACCACAAAAACACCTGCCTCTTCGTCATTTCACCGTTCAGTTCTTGAAGCGTATTATCTCGTTTTCATTTCATCACTCCTTGTTCTTCAAAAATTCTCAATCGCTCGTTTTTCTAGATATTTCTTACCAAAGATCATTCAAGCTCCATAGCCAAAAACCTCGTTTTAAGCTCAAAAATAGTTAATTTCTTCAGTAAGTCAATTCAAGTTACAACAGTATTGAACTTTGTCAAACAACAGGTTGATATCAATATACAATTTGCAGTCCAAAACTGATCGAAGAAAAAACGAGTAAAATATAAAATTTTTTTATTAATAATCACACTTATATTGTCATTAATTCCATAAAGACCAAGATGATCGTGTTTTTAAATTCTGTCTTGTTTGATACAGACTCGAAATATTAAATTGTGAAATAATAAATGGTTACTCAATATTAATTATTTAAAATTTTACAATAACATTAAATTTAAATTTTATATGTAAGAATTATAAGATTTATATGAATAGAAATTATTCTGGGTTGGAGAGGCATCATCCCAAATCGAAATTCAACATTCAAACTGAAAACATTAAACATTCTTTACAACAAGGGCGAAGCCAAGAGTAATGAATAAAGAGGGTTTCCGGAATTTTAGGGGGGGCGTATTTTCCCATTATTTGTTAAAACGCAACTATTTTTAAAAAGGTGCTCGAATACAATACTGGTTAAGAATGATTGAAACAAAATTTACAATTTTACTTATTCAGTTTTTATGACGATATAACACAAGGTACGATCAGTATAATTGTAATTTTCGGTTTTTGTTTGAGTTAAATCTTTGGAGGAATTTTTCCATATTGAAACATTGAGGTCGATTTAATTCAAAAGCTTTTGTTACACCAAATCAGATTGTCTTTGAGGCCTGTTGATGCAAGTTAACACGAAGAAAGTCGATTCACACATAGCCGTGCTACATTCAAGGGCTGGCAAGCATTTTGTATGCTTCTTCTAACTCTACTCGCTGTTCATATATTGCCTGGAAGGATAAATGAGCGATTTTTTTCAAATAGTTTTTAACTACCACGAGCTCTTCCTTTTAGGGAGTAATTATTCCAAGAAAAACGAAAGGTTTTATTTTAAGGAAGTCCAGTTCATTTATTGATACTATCGCTGTCAGTAGTTCATCATTATCATGAAGTCTTCGTATATTCTCACTTCAAACAATATATATCGTCTCATAATATGCTGCTTGTAATAACTCACAGGTATTTCCGCTTGACTGCCCTGTGGATTAGGTTATGATGTAATTTCTTAATCTTTTCGTTTCAGTTCGTTGACACTTCACTTTACCACTAAATTTTTTTTCATTTTCTGACAACACAGACTGAGATTCTTGTAGTATCATTTGAAAATTTTCTGTTGATCTAAGGTTCAAAATTAAAGCAAAGGTAGAGTTTATGATTTTCATGGCATCGGTAAGACCTGTCTCTAAACTTTGGAGAGTTTTGTCTGCGGGTTCCATTTTTTCATGATTGAAACAAAAGGGAAATTGATATTGCTCGGATCATTGATCAATCCCACAGTAGAGTCACGTTATTTCTACCGACAGTCGTTGAAGGTATTTGTTTTAATGTTTGAAGAATTTCAGAATAGTTGCTATGCATGTTACTGTTAATGTTCAAATGTTCTTGCAATCGATGCTCCAATAACTATGGAACTTTATCACATGCATAAAGCGCTGCATTTCTAGTATATGTAATTCATGTAGGATTGCCCATTAGTTGAAATACTGCTTTACAATATTAACACTGGAAGTATCTTTTACTATCACAAGATGAAACCGGTGATTGAAACAGGGAACATATGGTATTTTCACTTGAACTTGGGCCTGTATTTTTGCTTGGACGTCTCCTGATGATCCACTCATTATGTTGGGTATTTGATGAAAAATAACACTTTT
Source organism: Girardia tigrina (assembly GCA_001938485.1). NCBI lineage: Eukaryota > Metazoa > Platyhelminthes > Tricladida > Dugesiidae > Girardia > Girardia tigrina. The sequence continues at coordinate 4,708 of MQRK01249998.1, forward strand.
ACTCTCTTTAGTCTTAAACAGTTAGTATAATGTCTGACTCGACTATCAGAAGGTTCTTCCAACAGTCACTTGTGGTTCAGAAATTTTTCCTCGCTCGAGGATCGTAATCAATTACTATCTCATAAGATATTAAACTTATTTAAAAACTCACGTATTATCTCACAGAAGATATTTCTTGATTGTAACTAATCTAACAAGAGATTTTTTAAAATCAATTTGTTTAATAAATCTTGCAAGAGATATAATCAATACTTTCTTTTTGTAATTAATAAATGATCGAGCGATTCTTTAACAAAAAACTTTATTGTTATCACAAAATAGAGAGATGTTTACAATGACGAAAATAACAAAGGTTAAATAATTTGAAATAATTTTGAAAATAATTTTGAAATAACTTTCTTGGTTAATATGTGTGAATAATTTTATTCTCAATACTTGCTTCGCTTATACTTGGTATATTTGAATAAACTATAATAATAAAAATAAATTACTAAATATTATTCTTATAATATTTTAGAGTTAATAGTATTCATCATATTCGTAATAAAAAATAATAATAATGTAACAACGAATAAAAAATCTATAAAATTTATTTTTCAACACAAAATACCCTTTAATAGATATTATTTAAACAAATAATTATCCATATTTTTTCATGTTAAATATTTCATTTAACAAATAAATTTAACATGTAACACTCCCCCCAGATTCTTCGTCACAAGAATCTATATCCACTAAATACTCGTTAAAATAATTCGGTTTTCGTCTTTCTCTTTGGGGTCTGTGTCTGATTCCAGATTCACTTTGCTTAACACTCGAAGGTGATTCGTTGTTATTTTCCAACAAAGTAAGAGTTTTGCAGCAGGTCTGGTTGTCTCGGTCAAATAAATGCTATATGCCGTGGACCGCAAAAACCAACACAATTTATTAAGTACTTTCTTTGGTTCAATTTCCTAACGACAACGCCTCTTGTCCATTGCTTTGTAGATGACATTTTATTTTCAGGCTTTACCCAGACTAACTGTTGCTCTACAAAGTCTGTCTTTACCTTATTGCGAACCGGCTCCTTTTCAATTCTTTCTATTATCTCCAAACCGACTGGAACGTACTTGTAGAGTGCTGAACTAGGTGTCTCCTTTCCGTCGGACGGTTTATTTTTATACCACCATAAGGCTTCCATGTGTTACGGTCCGATATCGATTAAAATGAAGTAACAATAACAATTATAAAATAAGGAAAAAGAGCAATAGTACAGAACACATATATTTTAATCAGAGTTCACTTTAACTGTACAGGAATGGCTCATTGAGGAATTTAAGGGTCCCACACGAAGAACTGAGAACCCCGAGGAGAGTTGTTGGGTCTAAGAAGAAAGCAATTAGAAATGTACCCGGAAAACGATGAATTGACTTACTGAGCGATCCGTTGGCACTACAAGGTCAACCGACCCCCCATGCGTAGCGCCGCAGATAATGAATCTAGGAGTAGAACTTATGAAGCCGTGAAATTTCCAGAAGAAAAGTTATACCCCAGTAAAGTTAGAAGAATTAATTAATTAAAACAAAGCCCAATTAAAAACTTATCATGAGTCAGTTCAGAAGTTCAAAAAGAACGTCAGCTGACGCCCTCGCCTGAGTCACCCGCATACAAATTCTGGAAAGTTCTGGACACACAGGCAGAAAAACCTATAATAAAACCAAATATTTCAAAAATTTCAAAAATAATCTGAAAGCACACCTACCAAGCCGTCCAACCAGCGTCGTAGAAGTTTCCAGGCTTCTTGCTGGCAATAAATGATTGTTCCAATCGACACACCCTCACACGAAACTGCCATATAAAAGAAGGTCACTTTTCCAGACAGGCCGCCCCTTCAAAAATCTAAACACGATCATAAAGTACAATTATCAGAGTTAGGAAACAGAAATTCGGACGAAAGCATAAAAACTACGACCAGACGAAAACTTACGAAGAAGACAGATTAGTTAGCAATCGAATTACGTGGAACGAGATCAGCGGAATTTACAAGTATCCCGTTAGTACCGAGATCGATTTACAACAACATTTCAATCCGGAACGCATTGACGAGTGAAAGTGAACCGGCCGAGATACTCGAACAGTCTTTAAATAATTATTGTAATTATATTTATTCTTTTGTATTATATTGTTTAACGTTATATTTTAATAAATCTATTGACAATAATATTTTAATTTTTTAATTTTATTCTATTCTGATCGTATGATATGCTTACCTTTCCGATAACCGAATTGTACGCCGCACATCTAGGTTAGATTCAGTCCGTCGTCCCCGCCGCCGTAGTTGCCCCTCAATGGAAATATCACAGAGTGACTTACGGTCGCTCGCGCCGTTAGTGAACGAGAGGGGTTGTACGACCCCGATGATCATCAATGTGACGTCGTCATCAAAATTTGCGCATTTACTCATTTTCGATGACATTAAATGATAATGTTCCAAAATAGTTAAATAAGTTATCTAAATTTCAATTTTTCATACATTTTACAATGGACGAGAGGTGAATGTGTTACTATTAATGTGACACACTACTATTAATGTGAACTGCACAACCCTCTGATCATTGACAATTTGAACGCAAATGGCAGCTATAGGTCCACCTGTAGCCACATCTGTCTGAGGGTTGGCATAAAACTTATCACTACGTTCAATAGTAGTGTTTTGAGAGACCACTTTTAGTAGTGAATTATTTTATTGAAAGTATCTCTTTAAGGTGATAGTATGTTAATGAGAGAAATGTTTGAAATGATTTTGTTATTTTCTCTCATTATTATGCATACTTCTACATGCAAATCGTCCGCAGGTCCGCCTCTACCGGACGATTTATTGAAAAAGTCAAGAGAATAAGAATGTTGATTAAGAATCGCGAATAATTAATTTATTGACACAGGTTTAAGCTTTAATTACCGCGGTGAAACAAAATTTTTTATAATAAAGTATTTTGATAGAATTTTTTGATGTTTATTAATTTATTGAGTTTTGTTGGAAGTTTTATTAGGAATTTTGAAAGTTTTAACGCTAATTTCATTAAAAATTCTATTATTTAAATTTTGGTACTTATTAATTAAAAATTTTATTGAAAGTTTCCTTGAAAATTTTGTTGAAAGTTTTATCGCTAATTTCATTAAAATTTTTATTGGAAATTCTATTGAAATTCTTTAGAGACTTTATTAGGACTTGAGATGAGAAAATGATAATGAACCGAGTAAAATATTAATAAGAATTTTCTTCCAATATTAGTTATAAAATGGCACTAAAGTAAAACCGATATCTTCGATCTAGTGTGGATTTTTGTGAATATTTATCCGAACGGATGTAATTGAATTTTATTAAGAGTTTATCCGTTTCAGAGAATGCGGTTTAGTGATTCAACCCGAGTTTTATTGTTTAAAATAGAAATTCTCGGCTAATGGTGCGGTGTGAGCTTACAACGAATATAAATCAGCGATACCGAGATAATCTTTACGGTATATATAAAAATGTTGGTAAATGCATATGAATGACATCGTAGTATAAAACTAATGGGGAAAGTTGTTAGTGTAGATAAGTCACGTATCGACAGCATACCGGGAACACTTCTAGGAATAACACTTTGCCATAAGTTATATTTTGCCATAAGTCCCACAGGACATAAATACCCGACGGTGCCAAAAGTCTGGTATATGATATACTAAACAGCGCAATAAGTTTTACCGTACGGATAACGACTTCAATCTGTAGTTTAGTCTTTAGATCATCCTCGAGCGACGCTTTGCTAGGTGGGGAGCCATAGCCCATCCCGTCTTCATCAGAACCCGAAGGTCCTTCAAACTCGGGACTGCCAGGCAGGTGTCGAGTGAGAAGAGACATCCGACCCTTTCTATAGATAGTTACAAGGGCATATCTAAATAACCGTTGGGTTGTGGCTGACCCTTAATAGCCACTGGGGGCTCAAGAGCTTTCAAAAATGTTTGTGCTCAGATGGGTCGTGACACATGACACTGATATTCGATCTAGACGCGATTCTCTTGATTTTCTTATGATTTCTCTCTATTATTCTGTTGCAATTTGGTCGATTAATAGCGCAGTATGAGACATGTGCATTCCACTCCATCAACTTGCTGAATTTGGCTGAATGAAATGTCGTATAATTGTCAATAATCAACTCTTTGGGAGATCCACGCTTGCAGAACAAATTTGAAAACTCAGCAATAATCGACTTGACGTCCTCAGCCTAGATTAGTTTCCATACAACAAATCGAGAGGGTCCACAATCAATGATACTTAAGAATTTTTGTTGATCAAATTTTGTCACATCCGCTGCAAGTCTTATCCAGTTTTCATTGACAGCTAATTGGCCAGTTTCCAATTTTATTGGCACCGGATCAATAGATTGGCAACTTTGACACTTCAAGATCAAATCCTTTATATCCGCATTTGACACATTTATTTCCAACTTGTCGCACAGATATCACATTCTTTTTGCACCTAAATGACATCTGTCATGAGGTTTCTGTAGTTTGAATAGGTCATCTGTTACAGACAAAAGGCAACTGCTTTGTTTTAATTGTTTTGGTATTCTTGTCAGTTCATCAGCCTTGTTATCTTCACTATTTACAAACTTAATTTTCAAAATAATTTCGTATTCCTGACACAACTCCTTAATCATTGACAATCGGCGCTTTATCAAAAGCTCGGAAGAGGCTTTCGTTTGTAATTTATTTTGTTCTGATAGTGCCTCAGTTATCCAAGAAACAACTGATTTGTTATTTGATTTTACTACAACATTTGTTATTCCCCATTTAATAAACAAATTTATACCCTTTACAACTGCTTCTAGTTCTGCTACGTTTATGTGCCTAGAATCGTCAGTTTTCCTTAACCACGATGCGTCTTCTATAATATTTCCTTTAACTTCCAATGCTGCCCCAATGGCTATCGAACTGGCGTCACACCATATGATGCCGTCCTTACATTCATCAATACTCCATAATCCTCTACAAGGATCTTCCTCCTTAACTTTTTTCAAAACAAATTTGACTTTCTCGAATAATTCGACATCTATTTTCTCATCCCATTTTCCTTCACTGAGCCTTTTCATGTAGTGGTGTCGCACTGCGCATCCAATCAATAATTTTAGTCCTCAAGAGGACTTTTTCTCGTTCTCTTTCTTTCATTTTAAATACAAAATGGTTTTCATTGTCATTATCGATTTTTGTTTTTGAATTTGTAATCCTATTATCGATTTTGGAATTATTATCGGTTTTTTTATTCGACAAATTCGGATTGGAGAGATATTGTCGTTCAGATGCAATTTTCGATTTTTGTTCTCTGATAAAACTATCGATATCGATACTTACATTCATAATTCTTCAAAACAATCAAGAAATCCCTTAATGTCGTACTATTTATTATGATTTATTTACCAACAAATACTTCAAATTCAACGAAATCGGAAACTATATATTTAAAAAATTGTGCGGTGATTCCGCTATTATTTAAACAATCAACTTTACATGATATATACACCGCCCTACCAAAAGTCACCGACCACCGGTGTGTTCGCAGTAATGAGAGATTATGAGAATTTTTAAACGAATGATATATTTACAAAAAATAGAATGTATAATATTAAT
>MQRK01250002.1:8554-20730 GCA_001938485.1 Girardia tigrina
ACCGATTGAGTAGAATGAGGGAACTGCGAACCAGACATCGAATTATCGTCATCATCCAACAATGCAATCTCCCGCTCGTTATTTGAATCAATCGAACACTCATCATACTGTGGCGAACCAAATAGCCCTTGAACCAATTCAGCAGTTGAAAGACCCGAAATCTGCAATTGATGAGCGACCAACACAAGACTAGAACCGTTCAGATTTGTGATTGTGATACAGCTGTCTGAGGGAGCCATTTCAACCCAGAGTTCCGATGGTGAAAACTGGATTTGTTGCGAACAATCATTCGTATAGGGAAGATTCGCAAAACCATTCCCGGATTCCATTGATGGTACCGAACAACTCCTGATCAGCAAATAAATCTCACCGTCCGACTATCCAATAATGATTTAATTGCCGATATACCCTGCATTTGCACCGAATTCAAAACGTCGATATTACCGGTCGCCAATCTCGAATTCGTTAATTTCGAAATCAATTTCACATTTTCTAACAATTTATTGAACTCCGATTCGATAACGGGGAATTCGTCGACCGTCGTTTTATGACGAAAAACGTTTGACGTTTCGAAATTTTTAAATCGAGATTAAATTCTGAAATCGATGTGACAGATGAATCGGAAATCGAGGCGGAATTCTGTGACAGATTTTTTAACAGACTCGCCAAATTCAACGAGATATCGGTTACCGTTGTCGGTGAGTCTAATTTCAAGGGTTTCGTATCGTCATTTCTTGTTTCACCGTCCATATTTCAGGCACGATTGAGCTGTTATCAATGCCCGATATTGTGGCTGATCGCAAATTTTCAGTCAAGTGACTTGTGGCAAAGTCACGGGAACAAATCGAAAACAGAAAATGAAAAGATAAACAATAAATAAGAAAAATTTGAATTTATTCACAAATTTCGATCCAATTTCAAATAATAATGGCGACTGACATCAATTCAAAAAAACACATTTTGCGCCGAATTAAAATACATTGATCGATTAAAACAATCGATGTTTTTTAGTAATAATTTTTTTTACAAAATAAATTAAATCTTTATTCAAATTAATATCAATAGGCGAAAATTAATGCGATATAAATTTGTAAAGTTTTTTAATATATCTCAATAATTTTTGATTTTTTATATCATCGTCTTCGTTGATAAAGTTTTGTGAAAAATGAATTGTTTTCTTTTCTCCGAACGAACTGTATTCCAAAGAAACGTTAATTTTTTCCAATTGATTAATTCTATATTGACTGAAGTGATTTTTAGGTAAATATTGAGTTGGTGCCGAACATACATTTTTCCCCTACTTTTGCGGTATAGTAAGAGAGTCTTCTAGACCGGACAGGTTCACAACCATGAAAACATACATCGTTAGTTCTAAACAAGCAATTACCATTGATGGATTTTTAATATATGTAAACAACCAAATGAAAATAATTATCATTAATATATGTAGTAAATCTTTTAGAAATAAATGTATAGTTGTTTATTAAAATAACATTTCCATTTCTCAATCTTACCGTCTAAAAGATACTTGTAGAATCCAATTGTGATATTCGTTCCTATAGCGAACAAGGAGTTTATTAGATTTACAAAACTCTAAGTATTTTTCTGTGTGTAGGATATAGTTTGTTTTTAATTGAATGCATTCTATAAATCCCATGGATATTTTAAGAAGAAAAGATTTTTTGATTCTTTTTTAAACACTGTGATTGTTATCAAGAAGATTGAAGAGAATAGTGAAGTGATGATAATTCTGGTATACGTGGTGCTAATATTGAGACTAATATTGAAAGTTTAAAGATATCAACATAACAAATTGTATTTAGAATAAACATGGTAAAAATTGATCTTTTTTCAAATAATTCCTGTCCAAATTTCTGACCCAAGATTGGGTCAAGTTGACGACCGCATTCCATTCTTGTGATTCCTTTTAGATTCGAGGACATAAAGAGACAATGGTGTCTTGTTCACAGTGATGATATTATCAATGAAACGGTCGCAAACATTGGTCCTGATTGGCAGATTCTCAAAGCAGCATTCCAAATGTCGTCGCATTTCCATTAAAAATTAAATCATTTAAAAAATAGATTAAAGTATTTTTATCTAATGATTTGTCTGTAAAATACTTGTTTTATTTATTTCAAGTCCAATAGTTTGTCATATAATGGTAATTGACCTAATGATGATAATAATTTCATGAAGTGTTTTCATGCTTTAGGCTTCGGCATGTAGATTATAGCTTCTATGAATGTTTGTCCAAAATTGATGTACAGCTTAAACCCGCATTTGTCCTACACACAGAAGAATACGACAACTATTTATATTATTGGACTGAAACGTTTATTAATTATTCTGCTGATTTTATTTATTAGAGTCTTCTAAATATGTTTCTAATAGTCATACAATATTTTTTAACAAATACACACATATAGTCTTGGGTACGGTAATTTGATATTTTAAAAAATCATTTTGTTAAAGTTGTTTTAAGAAATTGATTATTTCGGAATTTAGTATTCCATTATCAGCAATTATAATTTAATATTTGAACGTTTCAATATTATTTTTATAAAAAGTTATTTTTTAAGGGAATGATTTTGTGATTTATTTTATTTTTTTAATTATTTTATAATAACGGCAAAATGTTTTCAACTTAAATTGAAGACTTGAAGATTTGAAACGGTTTTTCTTTGTCCAATTTGAGTGTTTATTAATGGATTGTAATGTCTTATCAATAATGATTCATAGAATTGCAGCTCCTAATGTGAATCAAAGCCCTTCTGTAAAACATAAAATGTATCTTTTGAAACAGAAGAGAATCTATTTTTATACTGTAACCAATGATTAAGAGTATTAATCGATCTACTTAATTGTTAACTAATCCGGGTCTTGAGATCATGGTTTGTCTCTCCAATGTGGGCCTCTCATCTCTTTTAATTGTATTGTGACTATAGGCTCTTTAAAAATTCCACCTAAACTAAAGAATATTCAGCAGTTACTCAAAAGTATCGATACGGGGTCAGATTGCTTCGGTCTCCGAGATATTTTTGGTTTGTCAGTAAAATAACCACCGATGGGTTGTATTTTCACGGATCTGGATGTCTTTAATCGTATTTGTAAATTTCATACAGCGGCAAAAGAGACATCCGAACTCTACTCTCGTCGATAAATTAGTGATCCTAAAAGACAGATGTGTTTCTTCGACACAGATCATTTCTGTCCAGTTTTGATCCCCATTGAGATGTCTCGTTAGGAACTCTTTTGTTTTATAAGTCTTTTTACAAAAGGTACATTTGAAGAGTTGTGTGTCTTCTTCGGCATTTCAGTCGTTGTTGTTTCTGTCAGGCTCAGAGTGACCACCGCTTCATGGTCTTTTCTGATATGTCTATTAACCTGATATAGCTCGGTGAATTCCTTGTAGCATCCTTCTTTTGGAAATTGTAAATGCTACTCTCTTCCCCCTGACTAGTTTCGGTACATCTGTGCTTATTCGATGGACCCAGTTTAACCTGATTAGAGAGGTCACATACGTCTCACAATGTACAATGTTGTCTCAGTGATTGATGTGATTTACAAAGTCATCGTAGACCGCATCATCCCAGAAAAAGGCACTATATATCTACTCGTAGACTTTCGGAGATAGATTGCTTCTTCTTCTCAATTGGCATTGCGCTGTACAGATTTATTTTATGTACTCGAACTTTTCATTCGCTTCAATATTTCAATGGAATGCAATATATCTGCTGGAGATAATGTTCATTGGTAGCATGTAATGTTCACTGTCCAATATCCACAATGTCCATACCAGTCTTTTCAATTTTCTTCACATCTAAATTACGCATAGATTGTGAAGCGTTTGCAGTTTCTTGATTTTTTCCATATATTTCCCTAGCTTTCACATCCAAAATTAACTATTGTAATTATATATGGGTTCGCTATCTATCTTTTTATAGTAAGTTTGGAGCACCTCAGTACTGAATTTTGGTCACTGATATTCTGAATTACTTTCTTTGTATATTTTTTAGCAATATCCCTCTTATTTTTGTCTCCATAAAAAAGTCTAGAGAGATTCGCGGAGACATTGTTTAATGCTTTCTCTACATCAATAAAATTAATGTCCTTACATCGGGCTCTTCCAGTATCTTCCTCAAGATACTGATAGTCAGCAATGTCTCTCTTTTTGATCAGAATCCGAATTGCTATTTATCTCATAAAGCTTCTGTTATTGGAATAATTCTGTTGACAATGACCCGAGACAGTTTTTTTCCGCGTGCATATAAAAGTAAATTGTCCCCATATTTTTTGGATCTTTGTGGGATCTTTTCCCCTTAAAGAGAATCATCACTTTCACTTTTCTCCAAGTCTGTGAGAAATCTTCCAATCCGATAAATATGTTCTTTCATGAATAGAGATTATTTAAATCCCCCAATTAATAGAATTTAGGTATTATGCCGTCGGTTCCTTTAATCATATGTCTTATTTTATTACTGAATATTCGTTGAGTGTACATATTATGAAATATTTTTCAATAAAAACAATATTAGTAAAAGAAACATTCTACTTTTATTTCTAGTACATTAACATATTTGAAATCACTTTTCTGCGTTAAATAAGAGTGATTGATTACAATAAAATTGATTAATTACAATTGTTGCCGATACAATTAAATAAATTATTGATTCCGATCATTCTTATTTATACATGATTATTTATTTGTGCTTTACAATATTTTTTACTTTGATCCTGGCTAAACCCGTGTTAATGCACATAATTTGTTGTGCTCTATCTGTTTTTTTTGTGTAAATAATGTCCCTCTGGAGTCCTTTAAGAACGTTTAAATCATGATCTGCGATTTAAAAATTGGAAGGTAAATTCCACACTCTGCGAACTAAGCCCTCTATCAATCCCTCTCTAATTTTCCTCACAAAAACGCTTTGTACAACACTACAGAGCTTTTGCCAGGAAAAATATTGAAAGATTTCATGATTTCAAAGAACTTTTTAGAGGAAGAAAAATCAGTAACAAATATTTCTACATATGGTTCAATTGTTTAAATATGATAACTAGGGCACGGATTTTATTGACATTTAATTTTTTTTTAAACGTATTCCAAGTGTATTGGTTGTATATGAACACGTTTCAATACATTTTAATACGATGAGGGCAATTTTTATTTGTCATTATTTTACCTTTTTAGGTCATTTTTATGCTTTTTTAATTTGAAGGTCATTTTTATGTTATTTTTTAACTTTGTAGGTATTTTTTTATTTTTTTAATTTAATATTATAAATTAAATAATATAAAATTTGTCAATATTTCAAAATTCCTTGTAAATTATTTAAATTATTTGTTATGCCCAAAAAATGCCATCAACATCACATTTGCGAAATTTAGCAAATGAATTTGGAACCGATATATTCTCTACTGATCGAAAAATTTTGTTTTGCAAAATTTGTGATACGAAGGTAGCGGCTGAAAAGCGATTTACAGTGGAGCAACATGTTTCAAGAAAGAAGCATCTTATGGATTTACAACGAATGAATGCTAAAAGCAAACTCTAATGAATTCTTTCACGTCGACAAGTCACAGTCCTTGTAAATCTTCTATGATTTGTGTGTAGTCTTGTTGTCCGCAAATATTCCATTAGGCAAACTAAATAATCGTAAGTTTCGAAAGTTTTTGGAGGATTATACCGATAAATGTATTTTTGACGAATCTACACTGCGAAATACTTATGTTAAAGTTTGCTATGAAAAAACTATTCATAGAATACGTGATTTAGTAGGCGACAAAAATATGGGTTTCAATCGATGAAAGTATTGATTCGAACGACCGTTATATAGGAAATGTAGTAATCGGAACTTTAGAATGTGGAAGGGAAGGTAATATCTTTCTTTTAACAGCAGAAATATTGGAAGTTGAACTTACTGTCTGTACGTTATTTGACGAATCTATGCTTCTTTTATGGTCAAATGGCATACCACGGGATATAATACAAGGTTGTCAACTAAGTTTTTTCTAATGCATTTTTTGTTATATGTACAATGACTGTGGATGAGATGGGGGTATTCCTCATACACTCACAAATCATGGCATAGAATTGGCGATGAGCCTGCTACAGAATCCAAAGTGAGGTTAACTACGAGGAAGCGTCTACCCTCTTCTGGGATTCGAAAGGTGTGATCTTGATGGATGTGTTAGAAAATGGAAAAACCATGACAGCAACATACTACTGCAGTTTGCTGAAAAAGCTGAAGACAGCTATCCTGATAAAACGACGACGGAAAACCACGGACGGTTTTTTGTACCTTCTTCAGGACAACGCATGTCCACATACGGCACATCTCACCCAGGTAAAGATTGCTGAAATGCATCTAAACATCCTGCCACATCCCCAATATTCGCCGGATCTGGTTCCTTCAGACTACTATATATTTTCACCAATGAAAGGAGCTTTGAAAGGTCAGAACTGTGCATCTTCTGATGAGGTTCAGGAGAAACTTCCGGAGTCATTGAACACAAAGGCCGGATCCTTTTTCGAGAATGGTATCAATAAGTTTCCAGGACATCGGCAACGTTGCATTGACAATAATGGCTGCTATTTTGAACACTTGGTTGATGATGATGAATGATTGGACATTATAATTGATAGTTTTTGTTATTTTCGGAAAAAAAGTTAGTTGAACGAAAAAGTTCGCAGTGGGTGACCTTCTTATGAGCTGGCTGCAGATATAGAACGAATTCTAGAGGAAAACAAATTTGCTATTTTTTTTGCGGCGTCCTCTCTGAAAGAGAATCCAGAAACAATCATTATGAACGTGCTATCAATGTTATACAGAAAATCAAAAATTCTGTTTACTTTTCAATGATTTTATTTCATGATTTCTCTTATAAAAACTGAGAAATAAGATACAAATATTAATATTCTAAGTCAAATTTAAATTAAAAGTTAAAACCCTATACAATAAGCATTTAGTATAATGTATCTAAAGTTGTAATTTACATCCAAATTTTATTTCCAAAATTACATTTGAATTTATTTCAAAAACATCTTTAAATGAAAATTATTCTATGAAAAGATCTGAATTGAAAGTTACAAATGTAAACTAAAAAATAATATAATTTTATGTATGAAAAATTGACCTTTTATTTTTAAATCTGTACTTTTAATTACGAAACCAGAACTTTCTGAGCTCTGAGTTTCATAAATGAAAAACTTTGTAAATTGATTATCAATAGCTAGATGATAAAAGCTTCTACAAAATAAAAGCAAGCTTTAAGACACTTTTGTAATAGAAATTTAATTACAGCTTCACAGGAACATCATGTGAAAATATATTCAATCATCTTATCAGTTTCTATAAGTTTTTCATCTGACCGATGGTCGAACTTGGGCCTGCTTCAGCTATAATCAATCCACGAAAAATAAGTCTCTCATCATCTTTCGTTATTTTATATCCCTTACAAAACTTTTATATGAATTTCATATCCATATTTGATTATTTAAAAAAATTATTTAATCCTTTAAATGACTTTTTATAACATACTTTTGTTTGATTTAGGTAGAAAAAGAAAAAAAAATAAACTTAGTTATTTATCATGAAAATACAGAAAAATATATGATCTAGATCTGAGTATTATAAAAATGTTTAGATGATAAAAGTTAAAAAAGTTAATCTAGGAGTATTTTCAGTAATTTTTATTATACCTTCTCAATATTGTTTTATATTTGCATGTTCCATGTTGATTGAAATTGTTTCTCTCCTACCCAGATTACTGATTGATATTTTAACTCTTATTATCTAAAAATATGTCTTGTTAAAATTTATTTCTATTTTAAGATAACTAAAATTTTTAAATAAGTTTATTATTTTTATTTATAAATTTTAAATAAATAAATTAAATTAATAATTTTTAAGTAATTAATAATAATTTGAATTTTTAACCAATAAAATTTGCAATAAATATTTTTAAAAATTAATTTAATTTTCCATTTGCTCAGATAATAAGATTAAAAGTCATTAATTAATTAGATGAATGCAATCTTTTCAAAGTTTTGATAAAGATTTTGCTGAGAACAATAAACTAGTAATATTAATAAATATATTACAAGTTATACCTATGTTCTTAATGGTTGCGTTTACAACATTTTCATTTTCCGAAATTTCAGAAGTTGTATTTATCGCAAAACTTCATTAATGTCAAAAATACTAATAAATAAACGAATTTCTTGTTATTTCAATGATTTCACAAAAATTAATATAATAAATTTTTCTTTCAATTTAATTTGTAAAATTTTTTATAAAGTTTTATCTCAAAAGTATTAAATAATTAAATAATTTTAACATTAAATAATAATTTTTATATTATTATTTTAATATTAAATAATTTACTATAAGCCTTTTATTAAAAAAATTATTTCTTAAAAATATTATAAATTTTAATTTGTTTATTTTATTTCAATTATTTTAAAATTCTTATTTCAAAACTTTTATTAAATCATATCAATTGTTATCATTGTACACATTTTTTATTTTTATAAAAGTATTTAATTTATAAGTATTTAATTTTGGTTGGTTTTCTATTAAAGAAAATTTTTAATTTTAAAACGTTTTGTATTTATTTAGTTTTTTAAAACTTTCAAATTTAAAAAAAATAGAAATTATTTTGGCCAAGTGCAAATTTAAGCTAAATCCTCATAAATTAACAATAAAGTTCAAAATAATACAAGATTTTTACAAGATTTTATATTATATGTCTTAATTTAAAAACCACGAAAACATTAATATATAATATATATATATATATATATATATATACTTATAATTTATAAGTAGATATCTTGCAATTAATATTGTTTGCTAATTTTGAATTGAATTTTCATAATCGTTCATTTGTCAAATTTGGCCAATATCGTTTTGTAGGATTCTTGTGTTATGTCGATGTTATTGATCAATGCTTTTGGTTGGCCAATAAGGCATTGATCACACATTATTTGCTTCGCAATGTCTGACATCTTTGAGGAATTGACACATGCCTCGAAAGTTCGCTTCTATTTTTCTTACTCACCCACATTTCCGGAAAATTTGGGTTAGGTGACCGATTGGAATTTTATTGGAATATTATGACTTTTTGATTTTAATTCTCTCGTTTTATTTTCAAATAAAATTTTATTATATTTTTTTAATATTAAATACATTCTCTATTAATTCTTTTATATATGTATATTGTTTTAATTGTTTATAAAAATAATCATTATCTTCGATAATTGTTTTGTAATAAATTCATTTTTCAATTTAATCATCTTTTTTTCATTTTTTTAAAAAATCATCCATATTAACCCATTTTGACGCACTGTACAATGTAAAGTGCACTCGTTTAATGTCGTTTGAAATTCTATACCGATGAGATTAGAAACTCTGCCATCTAATTAGTACTGTATAAAGTATATGACTATACATCTCAGATTTCAAACTTTTGGCTATCTGATTTTAGTTATAAATTTAAAGCATTATTTAAACATATCAAAAAATTCGAAAAATGCGGTACATTATTTGAAATTAATTGCTTGGGTCAAAATGGGTTACGAACGACTATATGGTTTTTCACATATTTATTTCTATCACAGTTTGAATTGCCGCCAGGACTGTGATGAATGTTCGGAAGTGTTTTATATATTGTGTCAAATATTCCCCAATTGAAATATGGAGAAGCTATAACTGTAATATTCCAAAAATATTAGAACTAAAAAGTACTTAGAAAGGGTATCTTTGGCAAAACTAAAGTTCATACATATTATTAAGAACCCTAATATGATTTTTGGCAATTATTATTTTAATAAGCTGATTTGTGTCAGGTGAATTATTAACAAAACTTTCGACGGTTTGTATGATTCAATTAATTTCTGATTCTAATTTCAAATTATCTGAATTTGGAATTGAACTTTTTACAAATCTATATCTCATAAATTTAATTGGTAGAAAGTAAAATGAATTTCAATTATTTTTAAAAATAATAACCTGCTTAATTTCTTTAAACATTTAAAATAAATTATTAAACCATAAAAATTTGAAAGTGATTTCAAAATCTAAAATAAATTAAAAATTAATGTTAACATTAAAATTCAGCTTCAATTAAATTACTTTCATATAATAAAAAGTAAAATACCAATCAACCATCTGGGTAGGAGAGACACAATCCGAATCAACACACAACATGCAAAATATAAAACAACAAACAATTCAAAACATTCTTCACAATGAGTAAAATATTAAAAGAATAAATATAGTAAAATATTGACGTGACGTCTCTCCAATGTATGTAGCGTTATCATCTCTGTAAACGGATTCAGGAGCATGGACGATTGGGTAGTGGGAGTAATATTGCTGGACATATGAAGGATTGTAAGTCGGAGGTGAAAACAACTAATTTTAAAATATTGTGCAGTAATTTTAAAAATTATTGGGAAAAAGTTACTTGTGAGGCATTATTGATTAAATCACTTAATCCGTCGATTAATGTCCAAACAAGTCTCTTCCAATTTGTTGAAAATATTTAATTAGTTATTACGCAAGATATTTGCATAATCATCAATTTGCTATATATAAGACAGCGAAATTGTTGTTTATTCAGCCTGAAGATGGTGGAAAATCCACGGAAATATATTGCAATAAAATTTGATTTTAATGGCGTTCTTAATTATAAAATTTTGCCATTATTTTTTAAATTTCTTATTATTAATACTATTAGTTCATTTATTCATTTGTTGCAATTATTATTGTTGAAAGATACTAAACAGATCAATCTATCACTACTCCGTTGATTAACCTGTTTAGATTTAATATAATAAAAAATAAAGTACTCATTTCTAGCTTGATTGAGGGACGAATACTTCATTTTTTATATTGGTGTCAGAACATCGAGTTGAACCCCAAAATTAAAAATATACAAAATAAAAAACAAAAACAACAATCATATTATGGCTAAAAAAAATAAAATAAAATAATAAAGCCACTGCAAACGACAACATAAACAACAACGCATACGAACGAACACACAATAAAAATAAAATATATTTTAAAATACCCGAATTTTTCTCGACAAAAAACAATCAAGCACATAATGGATTGACACTTGTACCACACTATTTAACTTCAACAACATAACCGATAAAAGAACCATATGCACACACCTCATCAATCATTTACCACATACAACATTAATCAAAATCAGTGATAAACTGAACGATATCAATAAATCAAACAAACCACTACGCGACATTCTACAAACAATTTACCCATGTGACCAAAACATTATCCTCAAACAATACTACCAAGACTCACATCTCAGTGACAGAAAACCCTCAGAATACCTAAAAGAACTCCAAAACAAACTTAAAGAAGACAATGAAGAGTCTAGTGAAATGTTTCTTTTACAGAAACCTACCAGTCAACGTTAAGAATATTTTACTAGCAAACAAAGACTTAAACCTGACAGAACAATCAATACTTGCCGACCAAATCCATGTAAAAGAAAACTTCGAGATTAACGTAATAAACAAATCCAACAACTCACGTGAAAACTCAAACAAACTAGTCGAAGATAACGAACTAAAATTTTTAAAAAAAAGAATTAGAGAAACTTCAAATAGAAAATCAAACACTAAAAAATGAGATCGAAAATATTAAAAGAATTACTCAAAAACGAAACTACTATACACATAAGTAGGGGAAAAATGAGAGTTCTAGACCACCCCCCCGGGGGGGGTCGTTACTAGTTACCGTGGTTGCCATGGCAACGGTCGCGGTTACCATGGCAACGGTCGCGATCGCCATAGCAACGGTCGCGGTTACCATGGCAACGGTCGCGATCGCCTTGGAAACGCTTCCGATTGGCCGCCGGGTCCCTAGCAACGGTCGCGATCACCTTGGCAACGCTTCTGATTGGTCGACGGTTCCCTAGCAACGGTCGCGATCACGTTAGCAACGGTCGCGATTACCATAGCAACGGTCGCGATCACCTTAGAAACGCTTCTGATTGGTCCACGGTCCCCTAGCAACGGTAGCGATCACCCTAGCAACGGTCCCGATCACCTTAGCAACGGCCCCGATCACCTTAGCAACGGTTCCGATCACCCTAGCAACGGTTCCGGGTCACTTGGTAACGGTTCCGGGTCACTGGGT
>MQRK01250004.1:3153-15229 GCA_001938485.1 Girardia tigrina
TCAACGAATTATTTTGTCGAGCTATTATAGAATTATTATATATTCCTCACCTATACAATTATTCATTGAAACTATTCTATCATTGAAATTTTTTTATTATCTGTGAAATTATTTATAACCCAATTCAATCAAAACTGAAATTACATAATCCCATTTCAGCTTAACCCTATATTATTTATTGTTTGTTTCTAACAAATTATCTGTTTATCATTTATAAAAGAAAAATCTATTCAAAGAATATAATATTATTAAAAAAGAAAGTGGTGTTGCATCTATTTGGTAGTTTCCTAAGAAAATCCATCAAGTAACTACATTATTCTACAGTGGCGTAGAGAAGGGGGGTTTTGAGGTTGTAAACCACCTTCACTCCTAGACGTTGTCAAAAAATATTTGGCTTAACATTTTTCAATAAAAACACTATCGTTCAATCGCATTTGTGGTTATATAAATAGGCTTAACGATATACAAGTTCTAATTTGTACTACCCTCACCCGTATCCAGATAGACAGAGGTGTGGGGAGCTTAGTCTTGCCTGTCTTTCTCTCTAACTATTCGTCACTGCACACACGTGCGTAATGGTGCGGTATAGTCAGCCGGCTATAGGTACAATGTTATATATAGGACATGTCTCCATATTTCACGCAGTTTGTTAATTGTTCCTGTTAGACGATATCTAAATTGAATTAACAATACGAATTTAAACTTGTAACCAAAAATTTATTCTGATTAAAACAAAACATAAAAAATGCGAGAATTAATTACGAAATAATTAGAACCATATTTAATTAATTTTAAATAAATTAATAAATATTTGAATGATAATTCTAAACAATAATTTGATAATAATAATTTATATAATTGTTTATAATTTATATATAATTTAACCTAATTTTAAAATATTTAAAAAAATTTATGAGCTTTAATTTTCATAAATATCTCATTTTATATAATTTTACATTTATATATAATTTATAATTTTTTATATATTCTTCCTAACAGTTCCATTCCAGACTACACAAACATACATCTCTCATCTTTTGTTTCATTTCACGTCACTTTATTTGTGCAGTGTTGTGACATTTTGTTCCACTTGGGCAATCAGAAAAAATATATGACCGGAAAAACTTAAAATTTTGATTAACATTGTTAAAATTTTATTATAAAACTATTGAAAAAGAATTTTAATGAAATAACATTTTTAAAAGGTTTTTATGTATAAAAAGGGAATTGTTTTTGTTTCGTTAAATCAAATAATTTTGGAATTTCAAATACAAATATGTAACTCAACTGAATGACCTCTAAGAGACCAAGTGTATCTCTCCTGAATTATTTCGTTAAAATACCACGGAACTCGGATTACACGGAATCCATCGTCCCTATTATTCCTGTGTATCCAGTTTCGTCTGCAAACATTCACAATTCAGTCTGTATTAGGGAAATGTAAGTTTTTTATGCCACCACGCAAACACCGCTATGACTGATGCCAAGAAAGTAGAAATGTTGGAGAGTCTATGGAATCCGGAGCTGCAATTTACGTGTCCTCCAAGTGGACCTAGCAACCTGCGTTTTCAACAGAGGTGGCCAGCGTATTCAGCATCTTAGTATGGTGCATTTTGTAAGTTCTGTGTACTTTTCAATCCAGGTGTCGGGGGATCTGGAAGTCAGCCTTTAGGACAGTTGTGCATAGTTGGCAAAAACTATTACAAATTGTAATATTGTAATTTACAATATAAAATATGGCCGTTCTTTGATTTTCGTTGTTCAAGCCCCCCCTTTTGAAATTCCTGGCTACGCCACTGTTATTCTATTTAGTGATTTAGTTCCTAATTACAAGATACTCTTATTATATCTGGTTAATAAGTTATTATTATTGTTATATTGTCCAATACATATTTGTTGCGAGTTCGTAAAATAATATTTAGAATAAGAAAAAAATATATTTATAAGATGTAAAAATAAAAGAAAAAATTATGTATAAAGATTTTGTTTCTGAAAAAATCGAGAAGTTATTTTGTTGTTTTAATAATATGGAATATGAGTGACAGAAATTTAGAATATTATGAAGTTGTTGTTGATAATTTGAAATAAATAGAAATTTAGTGTTTCAAAAAATAGACTTTGTTAAACTGGGCTAACTGGTTAACTGCGATTCAACCACCAGTGAACCTCGTTTAAACTATAAAAGAAATAAATAAAAGTTAAATAACGAAACTATATTATTCGAAACAAAAATTTTTAACGGAAAGTTCAAAAAACAGATATACACTATCACAATAAAAACAAAAATATCAGTCACTGTACAAGTGCTTCAAATAAAATTAAAATAAAACAAATTACTTGGTCATGAATTGGTTCGGAAATGCGAGGTTTCGAAATGTTTTTGCTTTTACTATTAAATTCAATCTAAAAATTCTAGCAATTAGATTGAGGTTGATATCTTGTTATGTGTATTTTGTCGTATTGGTTGATTCACAGGAATTAAATAGAGTTTGTGTTTAATTGTTTTAACTCAGCAATAATATAGACCTGATACGGCCTTATAATTCTTATCTTGCTTCAATTAAGGATTTGAGAGGGTTATAGTCTAAGTATGAGATTTTAATTATACAAGATCAGCTGGTTCCTAATAAAGGCGTATAGGCGGGAATTCTTGATTCGTTCTTTAGTTTCCTTCAATTTTCTTCTTAGTTATCGTTGCTTGATTTTTATAATTTTGTATTGATTTTTTATAATATATAATTATATAACAATGGGGGGTAATAATTATAATCGCCTTCTTTTCTTATTAGTTTTCTTTTCTTCTTTAAGTAAAAAAAATGTTTCCCTCTAAACAAAGAATCAATCTCATACACAAAATGATAACAAATATAATACATAGTAAAAAAACACCAGTACAAACAAATAAAAATATAAAATTCACCTGTAGTCATGCTTTAGTTTTTTAATGTATATACATTAACTACTATATATATATATATTTCTTTAACATGATAAACTGATTCTTACAATATTTATTTGATACAATATTACAAATTATGTAAAATATTAACGATTAATCCACATTAAAGAATGTTTTCTAAACAAAATCATATACAACTCCATTTGAACTACGGAAGCTAATCCAGTTCATCGACCGATTCCTACAAAGGTTATCAAGAGAAATTTAACGGTACCATTATATTACCGTCAGATCTGACGTTAATTTCGAGTGCGGTGTCAATAAATTCTGTCGATAATAATTATGTAACGGACTTGATTATTGAAATTTAAAATAATCGATTTTTTTTCAAATGAATCTCAAAATGGGCGCGATTCTATCCGAACAAAGTGTTCCATGATGTGTTTTTGATTAAATTTGTCTTTCAAATCCAATTTAATTGTCTCGATATTCGAATTTTTGCCGAATTTATTTTACCGAACAAAATCCTGACTCATACGGAGCATAATAAACATTCGTGATGAGAAGCCCCGGATTGTTGTTTGATTTCTTATCCTTTTCGACACCGAATTATTCCGCGGGGAATCTTTTGAGTGAGATCAGTTCAAAACAAAAGGATGTATTGAAAACGAATGTTATTGATGAGGTAATCCCAATCGTACGAGCCGAAACAATATTTATTTACATATTTAGTTATAAATATAAAATATTTTTTTACTATCAAAATATAGATAAAATGAGTTCTTTTCCTGGTTATATTACTAAATAAAGATTACTCTCTTCATCTATATCAACAGAATGCCCAAGTTTTTATCCGAAATACTTTCGATTTTGCTATCGTCAATGTTGAGTGTGGATGGATCTTTCAGATTTCCGTAACGGATATCGATATCGAATCAATGGTGACTATATTCTCCCTTTTTTGTTGATATCAAGTCCAACTATATGTTTCGTATTGGAAACAGATTAAGATTGCCCACGTGATCCGACTGCCAAAGAGTTCCATTTACGAAATCGATATCGTCGACGTTTCTCAAACCGTGTTCGTTCAGCGATTTTTACAAAAATTCACGATCCCAAGCACTGCCCGAATCGACGAGAATATTCAGAGGTCCTCTGATCAACACGATCGAACAAGCGGCTTTCAATTGGCCTCTACACATTTAACTGATTTCATCGCGAAATATTTTTATTTCATAATGATTGATTTCATGTCTCAAATTTATTCCTATTTATCTAACGACACGTTTTTGACAAAAAATAAATTTATCAAAATTAATTCCGATCGATTTTAAAGTTTAATTATAATCAATATTTATATAGATTTATTGATGTTCTCGGATAAATTCGAGATATTTCGTTCGAATTAATTCAACTATTCAGAATATAATTTATTGTCACAAAAGTCAATCAATTTTCTATTTACACCAATTTTTCACTGTTTAAATTTTCTAGATCACAATCACAACACTAACGCACGCCATATAAACAAAACCATAACTTGATGTAATAAAACAAAACATCATTTATAAATATTGTTCCGCCCGATTCTCAGGTTACATCGAGAGTCGGACTATGTTAACAGTGCTATGCAGTAAATCATCATCAGTTTGCTGGGCCAGCTTTATGAATTTCTTTTTTTTTGATTCTTTACGTCTAAGACGATCGAATTCATCAGTAATAGCGATATGAAATTTAGATAAACATAAGACGTTATTTTCAAATAAATTAAGCAATCGAAATTTATCGTTTGACAGTGACTTGAAATTTTCGCTCATTTTCTCTTTTATTTCAAAACAAAAAATTTCAAGTTTAAATTCAATTTCAAAAACAATTCTTGTCACGTTCACAAAGAACATCCATAAAACAAATTCAAACAAAAAAATAAAATATTCAATTCAATTTTGCTCATAAACATCGAGAAAGAAACAGAAAAGTGATTTAAAACACTTTATTTTTTTCTCAATCTCTCAAATTGCTCTGATTGGATGATCAACGGCCAATCAGAGCGAGCCATTTCAATTTCTATTTTAACACTAATTATCGGAGAGGTACACCACATTAGAATCTCGACCTAAAATTTTTGATAAAAAAATAAATAAAATTTCAAAATTGATCAAACAATTTATTCAAACGACTCAAATACTCAAAAAGCATTACATTTGTGATTCCGGAGGCCATAACTCTGCGATTACTTCACGTATATAGGTGTTCCAATCAACGGGTGTATTCTGTCCTGTGCCCAACTCTTCCGTGCACCATTTGATTGATGTGTATTCTTTGGACCAACCATAAAAGAAGCGTACATCAGTGACAAATGACAAACGTGAATACACAAACCAAGACCCGGTACGGATATTGACTTTGACATTGTACTTTCAAGAGATTTCTTGACTAAAGTATAGCTTCATATCGTGATTGTTCGGACAAAATCTTTCGGTCGGCAAGATACTATTCTCTTGGAGGAGAGTAACGGCCTCTTCTTCGGTGCGCGGTAAATCAAAGAGATTCATATTAATTCATATAAATTTTAGAAATAAACAAATAATTTATTAAGCAATATTTTGTAAATATTTAATAAATATAAAAATTAGTTAAATTTTAGTAACGATTCCACTGAACAACAAACAAAGATCGAAACAGAGTCACGCGACTCTAATAATCTACTTAAAACCAACAATAATAATGTTCCAAAATGAACATTACTCAATTCAAATCTACTTTTTTTATTTTTCTTTAATTTCTATTTTTAAATTCTTTTTATATTTAATTTTAACTTTGCTTTTAACTAAAACGTCTTATATCATTATTTATATGTATATCAATATCTATATAATCGAAGCAAAACAATATCATCACAGATTGTCATTCATAAAATGAAAATTCGATTATATCTTTGAATAAATGAATGTCGATGTTGATTTGGTAGGAAAAGTGATAAAAAGGCGTATAAATACAAATAATAATTTGAATTCCGAAGATATATACATTTATATTGTTTTATAAATTTCATTTTAATTTTCTATTTAAAGATAAAAAAATTATTTTTTTTATCAATCGGAAAGAATTACCGTACCATGAAACTTTAACAGCAAAATTGATACACTAATTAAAAATGGTTCAATGCACGACAACAAAGAAAAAAAATTAAACTAAAATAAAAAAGTATTAACTGTACAACAGAATCAGGTAGAATCAGAATACTCAAAACAAACGTTTCAAAAATTTATTTTTAAATCAAAAATAATAACAATATTCTCAATTGAAATTCCGGTTTGTTTTTGTTTACACGGTATATTTAAACAAACATTATTTTTAATCATTTACCGAATTACCAAACAAAAAAAATTTACAAAGTAATTAATTTTTGTACATAAATATATAATTTTATTTTTTTGCATATATTTTTTTTTGTTTACAACAGCAATCCAATTCGATACTACATTAATAATAATAATAATTTGTTAATTGTTATTAATTATTATTGTTAACAAAGTTATAGATATCATATTTTCTTCCAAATGTTCCATGAAAAATAGAATTGAACTAAAGAAATATATTATAATAATCAATTTTGAACTATGAAAAAAAAGAAATTTGTAGGATCACAAAGTAGCAGATTCATTACAAAAGTAATCAAATAATTTTTTCGTAAATAGTTATGACGTTAGACTCAAAACCTCTCACAGATATTTAGAAAATAAATTAGACTAGTCCATAGTATCCTCTATTATTCCGTAAAGAATCACCCACAAATAGCAATGAGAAGATTAAGAAGGAAAACGTGTCGCGAATTGGGAAAAAGTCAGAAAACGTATGTACCAGCATATGTGTTTTGCTCGACAAAAGCCAAAAATTAAGGAATCATTGAACCTACAAATGGAAGAGAATTACGATAACGCATTACAACACGGACATGTCGAAAATATACTCCAGGTCTGAGGATTTTAAAGTTAATCTCAAATGTAATTTTAGCTGAACTGTTTATTACTAGAATCGTCTTTGGGTATTACAATAATTTTGAATAAGGCTTTTCAATTTAAATTTTGGAAAATTCAGTCTTTCTATCATTATATCGGTGAATAGGATTACAGTATCAATGTCATTGTTTCGATCTATCCAAAAGTTTTTACACACTCCTTTCAAATGTTTTTCGTTATATCATTTCAAAACAAATTTATCCTTTTTATTGTACCTATGACATTAGTTCTTCCGAAACTATCTTTTGAATAATGTCTCTCACAAATTTAACTAATACAGATGTGTTAGTCTGCTAGGAAACTACTTCGACTGAAGTTCATGTTATTAAGTGAGATAAAGCCTTTGTGTGTCTTAAAGCATTGACTATTGAAAGTTGCATTTTGTTTCAAGTTTTTTGATTGTTTAACCGACAAGTAAAATTGTTCAGTAAACCAAGTTTGAAAATTTTCATAGATATTTAGTATTTTTAATTAAACTCTTAAATTTATATTATTTCAAATTGATATTATATTATATAATTTTTATGGTTATTGTACTTTTTCTTTAGTTGGATAATGCTCAACGCAATCAGGTAATATTCAACGAAACTGCAATTGACTAATAATGTTGAGAATGTCTAAAATATCGTTCTTCCTTGTTTAGAATCTGTTCAGACTTATACGTCTATGTGTTAGCGTATCTAGGTGACTGATAAATTATTTGTTTAAAAGAAATCAAAACAAGTATTTCTTTAATTCAAAATACATGTACTTGTTATTTACAAATGACAAAAATAGGTTAAAAAGAAAACTTAAACCTTAAAGTTGAGAATTTATAGTTATGAAAGCAAATTTTACTTGTCCTAATTCAATTAAAGTATATAAAAATATGATTAAGTAATATATATATATATATATTGAGGTAATAAAATAAAAGTTATATTTGATATTATTTTCAGCAGTTTCGAGTTGCTGAAAGGATGAGCAAGAATTGATTTTAATTTGAAGTCTCAAAAATAGATTAATTTCATCGACGATGGAAACTAATTCCGAAGAATAATTTCTTCGTTCACTTATTGTTCTTAATTTGGCTTGGAATTAAGTCACTGCTTTTTATGTAAGCTGTATGTTATGAAGGTTATTTCGGCTTTTAAACATTACACATTCTCGACATAGAAAGAAAGTTTCCTGTTTTAAGATGAACTTGATAAAAAATTGTCTCACGTTTCCCATTACAATTGTGAATAAATGCTACTAGACGAGCTTGATTATTTCAATTGGTGATTCAAAACTAATAATTCAAATAACATCTTGAAAGAATTCGTTTAAAATATTAATTAAACTTTACAAAATGAAATTTACTTTCATTTTTAATAAATATGATAAAATAAAACCTGTTGTTAGATTTAGACTTCAAAGTCAGCATTTATCAGACAGAATAATTTAGATTTAGTTATAGCGAAAATTAATTGGAAAATACCGGTAATGGTATATCAGTCAAAACATCAGAATAATATTAAAAATTATTAATAAAACAATTTTTAAATTTAAATACGATTAACTGGCTAAGTAATTTATGAATAAATATGTATCAGCTTTAATAATATTGCGTCAGAATTTTCATTTAACATAATATTTTCAATTTTCGTGAAGCGATTAGTGGAAAATTTTCTAAATGCGGTAAGAAATTTTTATTTTTATTTCCAGAAATTCACTCAATTTTACAAAATTCACATAAACACAAACTCTGCATTGATGCAATAAAATAAATACATTTATATAATTTTTTACTTATTTAAAAAGATTTTTTTATTATTTCATTTAATTGAATTCAGAACAGCATATTACAACTATTCCCAACTTTCAAATTCTTTATATCCTAATAAACCGAAATCTTCAACCAGATATTTTAATAAACTTTTACATTACATTTATTAAAATCAAAGTCACACTTCTCTCCCATCTTTCTCTATATTTAAAAAAAATAAATATTAGAGATATCAGATTAGGAAGTCTACGAGTTAAGTGCAATTTATCAATAAAAATACTGACAATAACATATTATTATAGGTACTCTAAAACACTTGAATTCCTTTTTTCTGGGTTCAATCTATTTACATTATTTTCTTCATTTCTAATTTCAAGAAGTTTTATTAATATCAATTTTCCAATTAGTTACTCAATAATAAAAAATTAGCGAGTCGTGCCTTCCACTGCAAATTTAAATATAATTTTTAATTTTACAAATATAAAAAAGGAAGTTTATTAATTGAAATCTATCAATTTTTAAGGTTTATTTCATAACTGAAAAGCTTGAAATAAATAACTATATTTCAAAATATTCGTAAGCAAGTAAAATCATTAAGGTTCAAAACTCGCCTTTCTCTAATATCCTTTCGTTATTTTATTTAATATATATGATAACAAAACCATATTTTTCTTCAAAAATCTTCTGACAAGACTTGTTTGAACACCAATATGGATTATTTGTAACATCGCTATAGCAGTCGTATTTAGCTTGCTCTACTTGACATTGTTGAGGTCAACGAAAAAGACAGCAGTAAACACGTTGCACCTTGGTGTCCCCATTTTCTGAACACGTCTTTGGAGAACTATAACTTGTAGCATTTTGACGAAATTTTCTTTTACTCAGTATTCTTTCAAATTTTATATCTCTGCGGTTGAGTCTCCGCTTCAGGAATCACTACCAATTTTACTACCTTAGCCATACTATTAAGTGTGATCGCTTAACACAAAATGTACTTTATGATACTGATGCAGTGTCTCTGATGAAATTGAACAAAGATGTACCCGAAATTCTATAAAATTCTCTTTTTGCTTTTTAACAACTACACAGTGTACATCTACATGAATCATCTTCAACACCAAACCTTGATTTTCTTAGAGAAAGATATCATATATAGTAGCGAATGCTGCTCTTCAAGTAAGAAGTACAGAGCTTACACTTGATTCATTGGAGTTAGTATACTCGTAAAATCTTGGATTTATTTGATCAACGAGGATATAATATTTTAAATTTCGTCTTTTCACCAGTTATGTCGGGAAGGAGGGCTTTGAGGTCAGGGGTAATCTGATATAATTTTAACAAAAAAAGCAAAATTTAATAAATATTTCATACTATCCTTACTTTTAATTATTTTCATTTCTTCCTTAATATATGCATCTTAAAATAAAAAATGACAATAAAGAATAACCCTGCCATAAGAAAACAAAAATTTTAACATATTAAGAGCTCTGTTTTATGTAATTTGGGCAATTCAACTTATTTTGCGAGTGATAAAATTCCTAACATTTGCGCATCCCTCGTTATAAATTCACCAGGTGCTATCTTGCAGTCTAATGGTGACTTGAAAAACGACAAGGAAATAATCTGTTAAGAAATTACAAAATTTTGAAGTATCACATGCGCTGGAGAAATTATGTATGTCAACAAACAGATTTGTGATCATAATTTA
Source organism: Girardia tigrina (assembly GCA_001938485.1). NCBI lineage: Eukaryota > Metazoa > Platyhelminthes > Tricladida > Dugesiidae > Girardia > Girardia tigrina. The sequence goes on from MQRK01250004.1 coordinate 13,527, forward strand.
CTGAAATTGTGAATATACATTATCAATAGTCAAAATTATCATTGAATGTGACAATATAAATTTGAAATACTTTCATTGGTATAATATGGTGCATTTATAATCATGTAAATATCGATCTGATTCTACTCTTCAAAATTTTCAATGTGATTGTATGAATTCTTGTTAATATATTATTAAAATGTAAAAAAATAGTTTGTTTTATTGAATTAATAAATTTTTATTGGTGCCAAACTTTTCTTTCGAATTTACTGAAATTCGCCATTGTTTTGTTTAGTCAAAATTCTTATTAATCCAAATTAATTATCTGTCTCAAGAGTCATCTAGGAAATCGTTTCAGAGTTTGGAAATAAAAAATCTCAATGGAGATATTCTCGACCATGTTGTTTTCATCGAAGTATTAAAAGAAATAATGCTTCGAGATTATTGGGAAAAGATCCTGAGTGACGATCATTGTGGGTTTTCATTAGCATTAATCTTTAATGACGCTGGTTGTATGCAGAATCTAGAAAACCATCATGAAACTCGTCCATATCTCAATGATCCGGCATTTAAAATGAAAATGGAAATGATGTATAAAGTAAAGGTATTAAATTTTTCCCCCGACCCGACAACCCCAACCCGCACCCTGGTGCTGCAGCCGCGCTGCGCACGCTCGCTAATTACAACTATTTTTGTTTTGGTCCTTATAAAATTACCATGTTTTGATTAAATTATCGGCTTGTAAAGTCATAGTAATAAAATATTTTAAAGCCTTAAATTTCTCTATTTCAATTACATGTATATAAAAAATAAAGCAATTATAAGATGAACAAATATGGGATTTTTAATTACTGTTTGGTATTCAAATTATGTTTTATTTAAGGGTTATTTTTATTATTATATAACGTATCCTCCTGACATTTTCAAATCGAACCGGCATCTATTTATTCAAAATACAATCAAGATTCTCACAAAAACTGTTGAATGACAATCTCTAAAAACATTTATCTCCTTTTACTTGCCTTTTTGTATATAGATATGATATGGCCTTGGTTGTGGGAGGATGCCCACTGTATTGTTTTTTATATCAATATGTATATAAACAATATGTTATTAAAATAATTAATTTATATTTTTAAATAAAATTATCGATTATTAGAGTCATGCGATGTATTCGTTTTTTATCAAGTCAACCATTTCCGAATTTGCAATAGACTTTATTTTTTTATTGTGTGATATCAACTAAAATAGAATTTATTTGAAGATAATAATAATATTAAAGGTTGAAATACGCGAATGAAAGCGGAATAAATGAGGATCTGTTCCAAAAGGAGCATACGCTACATTTGACACTCGGAACAATGATCCTGGCTGATAAGAGAGAATTGGAGCACGCAGTGGAAATTATTAAGAATAAGTTTAGGTCTGATAATGAATATTTGTTTTCGGGAAACATGCAGTTGCACTTGAGGGGATTGGGGTGCTTTGGAAACGATCCAAAACGGGCTAACGTGCTATATGCACAGGTGGGTCATTATCTGTTTACTTAATTCCTTATTTATTAGATTTAAATAATAATTATTAATAATTGTATTTATATTATTCCTTCTTTTTATTTTTATATTTATATTTTATAAATATATTCATTAGATAAAGCATTTTAAACATATGACCTTTGTTAGGTTTGATATCAAAAGTTGTAGTCATAACACCACCATTTCATT
>MQRK01250005.1:9831-24723 GCA_001938485.1 Girardia tigrina
AGTCTAAAACTGTCGCGTGTTAAATCTTAATTGATCCACGTACGTTTTGGAATCGTACGACCAATTTTGATTGGAACACGTCAGTTCCTTTTTTGGACTTTCTAAAATTAAAAAAAGTTCAGATAATTTTGGATCGATTATTAATCCGGTAGGTACATTTGTTTTGTTTTAATTTTACTAATTTTGATAATCTTTTCAGCCTTTTTCCGAACCTTCAGAGCATCATTGTTTATTTGGATTAATTGCATTATGTCAGTAACGATGATCCGCGCGCGCACTCCAAATCCCATGCGGAAATTCCGTTTCAAAGTGAGTGAAATTTACGTTTTTTGAATGACCTTTATCTTTCATATATTTTATTTCGTTTTTTACCTCCTGGAGCCGGCATAATGTAAAGGCCCGCCTCTGCGACGATCTAGAGGAGAGTGAGGACTTTATTTTATTGATACATTCATTTAAATTTGATTTTAAATTTTTCTGATTTTCGACTGAAATTTTGAATTTTGTCTGAAACTTTTGATTTTACCTTTCAGGATTTTTGGTAATTGTGTTTTTCAGTGTGTTTTTAATTGGTTATGAGTTTCGAATTATCTTCTAATTTGGCTGATATTCGTTATGCGCGTGATTTCGTCGGATTTTATTTTTCACATCGATTTCAGTCGGATTTTCATTCGGAGTTCGATTATTTCCGTTAATCTGTTTATTCCTGATTTTTTGGTAATTTTTCAGATTTTTTCAGCATCTAATTCATTCGGTTTGATATATTTTCGATTTATAATTTATTGCGGCTTCGATGGATATTTATCATTATTGCGTTTTTGCAGCTTTTTACGTTACTCCAGATCGATTGGAATTTATTTCAGTGGCGTCCGGATAATATTGGACTCATTGATTGATTAAATATTTATTATTTGGATGATTTTCCATTTAGTTGACTTTTTATGTTTCTTTTCGTATTTTTCTATTTTCACTGTGTATTTTTTCATGTTTTCTACCGCATAATTTTTATCATAATTTTTTCTGTTCCGATTAACTTGGTAACGGTAACCAAGGTCTTACCTACTATAGCAATGGTAACCAAGGGATGTTTTTCATTAGCGACGAATACAGTGAGTTGTAACCATGGTAACAGTTACCGTATCCATAGCAACCGTAGAAAAAAGTGCTAATCGATCACTGCACATTGCCCAGGTGTGATATTCGATAGTGTACATTGTGTCACACATTTCTAATGTGCTAGCACAGTGCTTTTTAAGTTGCACATGTGCAAAAGTGCAAAAATCAATACATAAATTTTTTTAAAAGTACTAGTGTCAAAAATCGATATCATGTGTTTGATGCACATTTTTATTCTCTGTCTAAATGTAGAATTAGAAATTTCATATATTGATTACTTTTATCTATAATTAGCATAATGTATAAATTTACACAAAATGCATATCGATTTTAGAGGTACAAAGAAGCAAAATATCAAAAAAGTACTGATGCACTTGAATAGTAACACATATACGTACATTCAAATTCCATATCAATATTTTCGAAAAAAAGTGCTCAAAATAGATTTTTCGTATATATCTGAAACCCCTATGATATATATATAAATATATATATATATATATATATATATATATATATGTTGTTTACCATCAAACAATGCCTTATGAATCACCTAATGTACGTCATCATCAATCACAAGTATCATGGTTACCATAACCAAGATAAATAACATTTTATATTATATATAAAGACTACATGTATAAAACTTCTATAGTACTTAAAACATGCATCAAAATTATACATAATATCTACATAATCAGCTTAGTACCTGAGCCTAGGCATCAACCATCAAAAGTACCTTGGTTACCGTAACCATGATACATAACCTTTTAATATTATATATAAAAACAATCGAAAACACCTTAGAAACCATCACTATTACCTTAAAAACCATGAAAAACACCTTAAAAATCATCGAAAACATGTAAAAACCACCAAAATTACACAAAAAGTGCAAAAATCAATACTACACTCGTCTGCACATGTGCTACCTAGAATACTCTGTTTTAATCAATACTGCACATGGGTTAATCAATAACGTACATGTGCAGCCTGCTTAGGCTTAGTGCAAGTGTGCAAAATCAAAAAGTTCACAATTGTGCAAAGTGTAATATATTCATATTTTAATATAATATAGTTTAAAGTGGGGCAGAATGCCCCCTGTGGGGAGAATACCCATAGGGTGTAGCGTAGGTGGAGGTTGAAGAAAGCATAATATCGAAAATCTGTCTGAACACGTGGAACCCTATAGAGAAACCCATAGGTAAATAGCCTGAATATGATCTTAGATTCTCTAAAAAAAGGCCCGCATATCGATTGTAGAGATTTTGTCTTTTTTAGTGTAAAGTGAGGGAGAACTCTCATAGGGTATAAAAGGCGAAACAAGCAAAATATTAAAATTCTGTATGAACACATGGATAGTAACTTATATATGAATAGCTAGATTCAATATCAATATTTTTGAAAAAATCGATACGTAGTGCATTTTCGAATTATGCCCATTATGTGTGAAAATATTATATTATAGATATGTATTATATTATGATATTATACTATGTTATCAACTAATATCGTATCAACCATTCAATACATGACCATATCCAAGGTGATATCGTCATGCATCCATCATGTCAACGTATTGCATTCATCATATCAATGCACAACTAAACATGTAAAAATACAGAATATACTGAATAATATATAAAATACTATGAGAACTACCTTATCAACCATTGACATCATACTATCAACTATCAAAATACCTTATCAAACATACCATCGTCCATCAAGTTTACCATATGAAACATCAAAAATACATTAACAACGATGTGAGGAATATTTTAATTTGTTTGAATGTGTAAATGTATGGATGCTGTATGTTGATTTAAGTATGTTGAATTTAGAATGGTGATTCTCCCACCCAGATGGAAATTGGTATTTTTAATTTAAATTTAAAGTGATTGACTATTAGAGCACAATTAAAATTAAGTTTAATATTTTTTTAGTAAAATTTAAATTAAATGCATTTTTAATAATTTGAGGATATATTTATTATTTCAAGATTTATTGAAAAATGGTAAAAATTATTATTTTTTTAATATTTTTAGAGGCTGAATATTTTAAAAAATAATTTAGAAAAATTGTTCAAATAATCATGATTCAAAATAGAAATAAGAAAACCAATTAGAAGGATGACAAACGATGAAAGACTTTCTGAGAGTCATAATGACTCTAAATGTGATTGTAATAAAAATTCAAACGAGACTTGTTTAAATGTTCTTAATAAACCATATGATGGTTGATGACCATCACATTTACATCAACAACCATAAAAATCACTATATCAACTATCAAATATATCTCATCAACCATACCATCAACCATCAAATTTACCTCAACAACCATCAAAATGTACATATTAACCATCAACAATACCTTAACAAGCATACTATCAACCATCACATTTACCATATGAAACATCAAATATAACTTATCAACCATACTATCAACCATCAAATTTACCTCAACAGCCATCAAAATTGACATATCAACCATCAAAATACCTTACCAGCCATATCATCAACCCATGAAAATTACCATATACCTTATCAGACATATCATCAACCATAAAATATACTTTATCAACCATTAAAAGTACCATATCAGCCATCAAATATACCTTAACAACCATATTATGAACCATTAAAATCAACTCATGAACAGCCATTTGTATATAAAAATCTTCAAATCTACCTTAACAGCAATAAAAAGGGATCCTAATTGTATCAACCATTGCCTAATCAACCTTTCAAAAAGTGAACATTTTAATATATACAGAGTTTTAATGACTCTAAATGTAATTGCAATAAAAATTCAATTGAGACTTGTCTAAATGTTCTTAGTATTATTAAAAATAATCAATCTAAAAATGACACTGACTTCCCAATTTTTTCTTTTCAACTATTTTATATTTTTCTTCTTTCCCAAAATCATTTTAAGAATAGGTAAAATATTAATTATGATAATTATAATTCTTGTAATTATATTACACGAAAACATATTTTAAATTAGTATAGTATCTGATTTTTAAAAAAGGCAATAAATTGATCAAATAAATAAATGATATCATGTTTATTATTATTTGTAATAAAAATAATTTTAAAAATAAAAAAAATCAAAAATAAAATAATAATTAATTGATTAAAAAATATTTTTTTAAAGAAAAAAAAATTAAAGAATTAAATAAAAAAACAAAAATATTTTTTAAAAAATTTAATCAAAAAATTTGGATCTCTCTTCACCAGACATAAATTATAATGACCAAGTTAATTTAACCAATTACATATTTTAAAATATTATTTTGCTTATTTCTTACTCTTTTAAAAAGAGAAACATGATTAATTTAAAAGCAATTTTTCTTTAAACTTTAAAGCATAATCATTTATATTTAAAATGAAAATCAAAAAATTATTTTTCTAATTAATTAATTGTTTATTTATTCTTATTTGATTAAGTTTAATAAAAAATAATCTAAATTTTTAATAAAATATAGGAAAAGAAAAAAGTTCAGATGTCATTTCACTGATAAGATGAGAATTCAATTAATTTAGTGTAACACGCGAAAAGTTTATTTTCAAACACTGTTTAATTGATAATATTTAAACAAAATATTTATCAAAAAAGCATATATTAAATATTTTAAATAATCAAAATAGCTAATATCTAACACTCCCCCCAGATTCGTCCACAGAAGAATCTGAATCCACAATTTAATCATTTAAATAAGACGGTCTTCCTCTTTCTCTACTAGGCCTACTGTTCAATGATTGTTCCTCTTGTGTTTGATTGTCTGGTAGTGATGCAGTTTCCTCCATATTCATATAGTATGACTTGGAATTTTCAACCAAGTTAGGCTGCCTAGGTCGAATGTCTGCGATATGTCTTGGACCGCAAAATCCGTTGCAATTTACTAGATATTTCCTTTGATCTATTCTTTTCACGACAACACCCTTGGCCCATTGCTGTATACATGGTGTACTGTTTTCCGGTTTTACCCACACTAATTAATTCTCAATATAATCTGGATTTCTACAAAACGGTTTCTTTTCACTTCTTCCAACTATATCTAACCCTATGGACAAATAGCTATACAGCGCCGAGCTTAGTGTTTCTTTTCCTTCAGATGGCGTGTTATTATACCACCATAAAGCTTCCAATATGCTAATATTTGATCTGAATGCAATTCTTTTGATTGTTCTGTGATTCCTTTCTATTATTCTATTGCAGGTAGGTCGATTGATGGCACGATACATGACTCGAACGTTCCACTTTTCCATAAGCTTGTTAAATTCTACCGAATGAAATGTGGTATAATTATCAATTATTAGTTCCTTGGGAGACCCGCGTTCACAGAAGAAACTTAAAAATTCTGAGACAATTGACTTGACGTCTTCAGCCTTAATTAATTTCCATATCGCAAAGCGAGAAGGACCACAATCGATTACACTTAAAAATTTTTGTTGATTATACTTTGTAACATCCGCAGCAAGTCTTGCACAGTTTTCATTGACACTCACCCTACCGGTTTTCCATTTTACAGATGCCGGATCGATGGATTGACATTTTTGACATCTTGAAATCAGATCCTTGATATCCGCGTTTGACACACCTATTCCTTGCTTCGTACATAGATATCGCATTCTGTTTGCGCCTAAATGATACTTATCATTAAGTTCCTGCAGCTTGAGTTGATCGTCCGTAACCGTTAAAAAACAACTGCTTCTTTTTAATTGTTTTGGAATTTTTGTCAAATTTTTGTTATCTTCGCTACTAACAAACTCGATCTTCAACTCTTGATCATCGACAGTCTTCGTTTTATTAAAACCTCAGATGAAGCCTTGGAATTTTTCGCGATTTGAGATTGTTGAGGTTATCCACGGAACTACTGACTTATTATCCGATTTTACTATCACGCTCCTTAAACCCCATTTCACACAAAAGTTTAAACCCTTTACAACTGCTTCTAGTTCTGTACATTAATATGTCTAGAATCATCAGTTTTTCTCAACCATGATGCGTCCACGATTATGTTCCCTTTGACGTCTAACGCTGCACCAATGGCTATTGAACTTCTGTCGGACCATATAATACATTCCCTGCAGTCATCAATGGCCCATAAACCTCTGCAAGGATCACTTTCCCCAACTGTCTTTAGAACCCATTTAATCTTCTCAAATAATTCTTCGTCTATCTTTTCATCCCACCTTCCCTCACTAAGTCGTTTAAGGTATGAACATAACAGACGTAGCCAACTAGCTACCGGATATTTCTTAATATTTGATTGTAAAATTCCAATGTTGGTTACTTTTACGCATAAATTAGTACTTTTTTCACTAATTTCATAAATGAAATGGGATATAAGCTCATTGAATATTTTTGGAGTAATTTGACGGGACATCCAATTCGAAAGTCTAATTATATTGCTTGATTATTACGTCCAGATCCAATTGACGTTTCAATAAGGCAGTCTCGACATAGAACTCTGTCGACTTTTGAAAGTGATCTGTGTTACTGTCCCTAACTCTTCCAATGACTATCTATATCCCGACAAAGAATCTGGGGTACTTGGATTGATTTCATGCATCATTCGTGCCTTGATGACAGGGGGGCGTATGAGATATTATTCTCATTTGTTTTAATTCACGGAACCCGGTGGTAGTTTTTGATTTAAATATATCTTTTGCATTTTCTGTCGCTTGTTTTAATACAGTTTTATTTAGCCGGAAGGAAAAATTATATGGTACTTTCGATAGAATACATCATATACAATCCAATGCTATTTCAGTTTAGCATAGTTCACAATCTGCAGGTCGATTACAGATGCTAGATGATGAAAAGCGAGTATATCAAATTTCTTTTATTTTGGGGAGAGGAAGTTTTGGTAAATGTGGAAACTCACAAACTGAGAAATTTAGATATGAAATGTTATATAGGAGCGTGAAATTTCTCACTCCTTTTAAAATGGTTCTGATATATCCAAGATTCTTGAAACCACGCCGCATTGAATGGTAGAAAAAATAAAGAAGGTCTTCAAATTAAAATAAATTGGAGTTGGTAAACTGAATGTTGTTTTTATATCCAATTATTGTTGTTTTGATATTAAATTATTGTTGTGTAATTTAAATAAACGTCTTTTATGGAATTAGACATTGTTTTTATTACTGGGGTTCCTTTTGGTGAACTTTAAATTTTTGATATTTTCAAATTAAAAATCATATTTATATTTTAGATAAATTAAAAATAATGTTCGACTAATTAAAATGAAATAATCTTTTCAATAAAAAAATTAAGTTTATAGATAATATTTTTTACTAATTAAAATAAATAAGATTTTATAAAATATATATTTTATAGGTAATATTTCTACCAATTAAATTGAAATAAATTTTGTAAAAATTATATTTCACAGATAGTATATTACTAATTAAAATGAAATAAGTTTTGTAAAAATTTTAGAGTAATGATAATATTTTAATTAAATTGAGACAAATTTTTATAAAAATTAAGTTTTAAAAATTCACAATTAAAATATCATCTTCGAAGTTAAAGAATATTGTAAAGAAGATATTGATATATTTTGTAACACTATTTAAAATAAAATTAGAATGTTTATTGTACACGGAAAGTTTTATTAAAAAAATAATTTAAAATGAAATGATTTAAAATTAAAGAAAATTATTTAGGAATTGAATTTTTTACCGGATAATTATGTCTAAAAATAAAATAAAATAAGGATAAAATATTTCTAAAGATCTAAATTTATAAACATTGTAAAAAAATTAATAAAACAGAAACAAAATAAGATTTATGCAAAATTGAAGAAAATAACATATACATATATTTATACATCGATATTGTTATTTATATTTAAAATTTTTAGATCTGGATTATGTAATGGAAATATTGTTCCTCATAAATTTGTTTCAATAATGAAAACTGTAGTAAAAATAAAGTTTACAAAATTATGAATTCCAATTTTAATCACGAACCTAATATTTATTATAACAATTATAAATTTGTAATTAATTTCTATACCGGTTGCGTAATTATAATTAATGTATAATTTTGTGATGATTCTTTTCTATTCGATAAAAAAATATAATAAATAAATATATGTTTTATTTGTTTTAATGAATCGTCTATGTTTGAAACTTATCTAATTTTTATCAGAAATTTTATAAGAAATTCTATACCAAAAAATAATTAACTCCTGAATTTTAAATTCCGAACTGATTAGATTTCAATTTCTCTCTTTCATCAATCAATTTATTAAAAAAAATTTTTTAATTTTTTTTCTTATCTTTGCCAATTAAATTTTGTTTTAAAATAAACCAAACAATTTAAATTTTGGATTGTAAAAAAAACGACGGTAAATAATAACAATTTAAATATCGAAAAAAATAAGTGATATTATTTATGAATAAAGAAAAAATATTTGGATTTTTTAATATTGGAATGTCATTTTTTTCGTGGATTTTATTTGATTAAAAATTGACAGAAAATCTCATTAATTAATTATTAATGAAGATTTTTGTTTTGGATTTCCAAGGAATAATATTTAAATTTATTCAAAAATTCAATTAAAAAATATTTATTGAAATTTTAATTTAATATATATCTATATACAATATTTTTAGGTTTTTTAAATAATTTATTTTTTAATTAAAAAAAAGCACTTTAAAAGTTATTTTAGTTCCAAATTTGAATGGTGTTTCTGATTGAATGTGGATAACTGAAGCCAATACATGTAGGTTGTGACACAAGCAATTTTGGATGCGCTATGACGTAAAAAGAAAATTGGGTCTTTTTCATTTCGGGTATACCTTAATTATTTAACATAATATAGTCATCTTCCCATTTGATGGCGTAACACTATGGACTAATAGTTCTTAAAGTCGGTATTGTGTGGTAGAAGCACCCAACTGATTAGGGACCCCACTCATGCGTTACCACAATCCCTCTCAGAAGTAACGTTTCCATATGGTAGTTGATCGCAAATCCTACTATTTCGATACTTGACAGAATTTTAGCAAAGGCAAGCGTCGAACACTCTCGCCTAGTACCTCAGAAAACCTTGTAGAAGTATGTTTGATTAATTTACGAAGATTACCTTTGTAACAGGTCTTAATTTAATATAACAGATAAAATTGTATCTTTTTAATTGTATTTCTTTCGAAATTTCCAATGATGAAGATCAATATTACTTTTCTTACTACAAAAACAAAGAAATCTCAGAAACAATGGAAATTATGTCCTCAAAGTGCATTACTTTTATAATGAATATATATAAAATAAAACTACAAACAATAATATAACTTTATTAACTATTCAAATAAAACAGAAAGACTAAAAAGAAGAAGGAATTAATATAGATCCCTGTAAAAAGAAATGAGGTCCGTGTGAAGAATAAACAAAAAATGTTAGTTAATTAAAGTGAGGAAATTGATATTGTCTTTCTTTTTTGATCGATCTTGAGTTCGTTAATTAAGTTCTAGACTAAGATATCTTAGGTTGCTTCTAAAATTTCTTGTTATTCATACTAAGAGACAAGAAAGATTTTTGAGAGGAAAGAAATATTTCTCAGTACCTAACAATGGAATTTTCTAAAACCGAAAAAGGGAAACCAGTCTTACTTTAACAGGGCTTCGAGTATATTCATTACAAAATGATCAATGATTCTGTTCATTGGAGGTGTCGTCAAAATAAATCTTTAAGATATACGAAGATAAGCCCGAAGACTGGAAATATCATGTGTCCTCCGATAAATCATTCCCATGAGTCTTATCCTCAGAAAGCATCGGAAAACATTGCAATCTCAAAAATGAAGAAACCTATGAATGGAATTGGAGCTAGACCAAGAGATGTCATTGGAGCTGTCTTGAAAGATATGAACTTATCCACTGAGGTCGAGACTCACTCTTGAAAAAAAGTATGCTAACCTTAATGATCTTGTTGCAACTGAAGTCAATGGATACAATATTGAGGGGAATAAAATTAAGTATCTGAAAAGATTGGCAAACCTGCAGTAATCAGGCTAATAAATAATTTTCAATAAATGTTTAATGGACTTTTGTATTTCTTTTGATTTTTAGCTTGCTATTTTAAAAATATAATTAACTGTTATTTTTAAATCGCAATTCTACAATTAAAAAAAGATTTAGTTCATGTACGCAATTGTCTGGTCACCGAATAAATACCTGAATTGGGGGTTTCACTCTTGTTGCTGACGATTAACATAACTTCACAATATGTCAACTTTTCAGCTTCAACAGAAAACAAGCGTCTCTGGCCAAATCTCCGAGCATTTTAGGCCGTCGTCTTGTGCAAGTGACTTATTTAAAATACTTGAAATTCAACTATAAAATTTTATAATTTATTTTCTGTATCAATAAAATACAATACATAAAAACTAAATAATTTAAATTATAATGTAATGTAATTTATATTGTTTCATGTATTTAATAAAAAAAACTAATCTTCCATTAATATTTGTACTTGTAATAATGTGTGTTTAAGCATTACAACAAGCTATAGTGGCCAAAGAGAATCGCCCCAGAGAAGAAAATTCTAATAATTGCTTTATCAAATGGCTGGACAACGGTGGCGACGATTTCAGCGAAAAGGAACCGATCAATCGGTTATGAAAAAGGGCGGGAAAAATGACGAGCTCAAGATGAAGCATCGCGAGAAGAAGCTACCCGTGCTGATTGCTGAGGATGGGGACAAGCTAAATCAACTGAAGCTCGGGATGCTGGGGTATAATCTTCAGGGACGAGGTGAACACGGACAACATTGAGGACGTGCATTTGCATGATTTGGACTCGGCGCAGAAAATAGTTGTGGGGAATAACAACTCACAGGCGATCTAGAGGCGGGTTGTAGACGATCGAGAGGCGAGGCACGGGCGATCGAGAGACGGGTCGCGGGCCATCGAGAGGCGATTTGCGGGTATTTTGTATGGGATCGAATTGTCGACAAAGTGTCCTATTCGAGAACGCGTTGAATCTGGCTATAAATTTTCATCTCTTTCGAATGGTATTGAGCCACTAGGCTCTTTAGAAGGTCCACCCAAACTAAAAAGTGCTAGCCGCCCTCCGATAGGTCTTTTACGGGGACGGAGTGCTTCGGTCTCCGAAATTTCTTGGGCTTCCCTGTTGCAAACGACCAATCATGGATTGTGGTACCATGATATAGCATTCCTTTGACTTTATTGGTGGACTTGGTACAGCCGCGAAAGGGAAATTTGAACTTTCCCCTCGGCTTTTGGATCTGCGATCCTAAAAGACAAATGTGATTCTTCGAAATAAGTCGTTTGCTCCACCAAGGTTGAAATAGTCGAGGTGACTGTTGCTGGCTGAAAGTCGGTCGTTTGGAAGAGGGTGGATTCTTCGTCTCTGTCTGGATTGTCGCTTCTTCTGTTTGATTGCACTGATGATTCTGTCGGACGTTCATTGATATTCTCCCTCACTTCTATTCGATGATCTTTATGCAGATGCCTCGTGAACTATCCTTTCGTTTTGTAACCTTTGCTGCATTTGGTACATTTAAACGGTTTTTCATCTTGTGGGAGCTGAAGCGGGATGCTTATTGTGGATTCCGTGTCATCCGCTTGACATGTCTAATCAGCTCCTTTTGTTCGGCAAACTCCTTAAAGCAATCTTCTAATTTACATTGAAAGAGTTTATCTCTCTAATTGAGTAATTTCGGCAGATCGGCTCTTCTTCCTCATATATTCTATGTTGAATAATAATACTATCACTTTCAATTCGATTTTTTGTTTTGAATTTGTTTTCAGAGATGACTACAGTCACTAATATATTTATATATTAGAATTAAAAGTTTAAAATAAAATCGTTAGTTTAATATTTTTTTTAATATAGTTTAGTTAAATCAAAATTTACTTATTTTTATTTTTATTTATTTGTATCATTTGTTAAAAGAGCTCATTGAAACATCCGTTTCAGTTAGCTCTTTTACAACTTCAAGCCTCTCCAATGTATATGGCGCCACACCCATCGATAAACTATATTATATTGATAAACTAAATTGGAGTTTATGTTTGCATTTTCTATCAAGAGATCTAAGAATGGTATAACAATATTGTTTTTTATATTCCACGGTGAATTTTATATTTTATAATTTTTGTTTAAAAATGAATGGTATGAACAGGTTATCTGGCTCAATATGGGTTCTCCATGGGCTCCAAATTTAGCTTCGATATTTCTTTCAAAGATTGAAGAGAAGATAAGTTTATATGATGGTATTAAACCTAAAATTTTTAAATGTTATGTAGATGATATTTTTATAATGTTTGATAATATAGAACAAAATGAACATTTCTTAAGTTATATGAATTATTATAAAATTATTATAAAATTATAAAATATAAAATTCACGGTGGAATACGAAAACAATAATGTTTTACCATTCTTGGATCTATTGATAGAAAGAGTAAAAAATGACAATCTTGAAACGTGGATCTATAGAAAGAAAATTGACACAGGGTCATAACAAACTCCTAACAATATTTGCGAACCCAAATATAATTATAAAAATTTAAGAAAAAATTTTCTATTCGTCATTTTGATGGATTTGTTGTTTGCATGTTATAGGATAATTTTTATTTAATTTTATTTTTGTTTTGAAATTTAAAACTTATTCCAGAGTATCCTTATGCTTGGGTTACTGGGAGTTTTATGATAAAAGCAGTAGTAATAATTCATGCTAATTTTTATATAATGATAATATTCAATTTATAATATTTTGAAAACTTAATTTAGAAAATTTTCAAATATAAATGTGAACAAATTGTTTATTTTTTTCGGTTTTTCTGCATAAATAGAAAAAAAAGAAAAATCAATATAAATTCGTTTATTCGATTTCATTTACAAAATCGATACAACAGGAAATTTTCTTTTAAAATTAATATTTTATGGAAATATTTTTCTTCTTTCAAATTTTAAAAATAATTAATTTTCTTCTTTATAACGGGGAAAAATTAATTTTTTAAATTAATAATAAAATAAGAATTTAATATTAAAAAAAGTAATTGATTTTTTATAAACCTTTTTAATTGTGTTTTATTGTCTACATTGTAAGGGTTATCACGGTCAAGGAGTAAAGCGATCACAAGTGGGGGAGTTTAGTGCTGAATTTTTGTCTACATCTTCGTCATTGTAATTAATTACGACAATGTTTCTATTCAATATATTACAAATTGAAATTGTGAAAAATATATTCACTTACATTAGATCAAGTTCTTTCAATTCAACGGATCAAAAAGCCTAAAGTCAAAAAGAAAGACAGAGAGATCAACTAGATCAGTGTTTCCCAACTTTTTTCAGGTGTGGCACCACATTATGTAATTTTAAAATTTCGCGGCACCCAAAAAATGGCGATTTTTTATTACAAACGAATATATTAATCACATATCATATTTTGAAAAATACATATATGCATATAAGAATCACATACAAGTACATATATTTATTTTTAATGGACTTTAACAAGATATTTTTTTATTAAAAATTAATAATCAGTCGCTTGACCTTGGTGATTCGCAATTAATTTGTCAATGTCAGATCGAATATTTGAGAGACATATTCTCAATTCATTTTCAACAGAATTGAGACTTGCTCTGTTTTAATGTTTATGAGAGCAGAAAATCCTGCTTCATATAAATACAAGGTAGAAAATTGTAAGAGAATTTCGCAAGCTCTTTGCCTATATTTAAATATTTTTTTCGAATTTATACCCAAAACGAATCAATAGAAATTTCGGAATGTTTCAGTCGCAGTGAGCGATCATTATGAATACTTAATAATTCCTCTTCTTCCGAAAGATTTAAATCATGAGTAGATTCAATAAAAGGATTACTTATCCAATCATCGCATTCAATTAAAATTTCTGGAAAATAGTGAGAAATATCTTTGTGTAAATATGTCAAGTGATTGCAAATTAGGAAATGGAATGTTTCGGTTTTACTTTCCACAACATTTTTTTGTTTTAGCTTGAAAGGTTTTAATTTTATTTGTAGAAAACAAAATATTTTCATGTTTATCTTGCATGCTTAAATTTAGTGCATTTAAATGACAAAATATGTCTGTCAAATATGAAACTTGTGAACACCATAAATGATTTTGCAATAATTTGCAGAACTATTTTTTGTTTTTTTATAAATATTTAAAAAATAACGATAATGACTTTTTAAAAGTCAAAAAAATTTTCGTCAAAATATATTGTGATTAATTTCGACGGATCAACCGTCATCATCAGACTGAATTAACAATGATATACTCGCGTTTATATATCAAAGCAATGTTTATGTAATCATTATGTCATTTAAATCATGAAAATACTTTCAATAAAGTTGAAGAGGATGGTGTTTGGACATTGATTTTAGGATCAAANGATTTGATCAACAATGCTTCACACATCATCCTCTCCCAGTAACTATCAAATTGTGAACACAAAATTTTAAAATTACTTACATCAACTTTACTATTCAAACAGTTCTTCTTATGTTGAGCAATATCGCTATCACTTTTACTGCGATTATGTTCCTGAATCCGTTTACAGAGATGACGACAAGTCTCTCCGATGTATGTGGCGTCACACCCATTACATTTATATTGATAAACTAAATTAGAACATAACTCAGTTGGAGTGATAGATTTACTACTAAACAAACTTCCTATCTTACATGATCTAGATACAATTTTTAAATTTAATAAATTATTTTCATCATGTTTCAAAATAGAGTTTTAGAATTTCCTG
>MQRK01250006.1:8978-21779 GCA_001938485.1 Girardia tigrina
ATGTATTGAACATAATGGACTTTATTTCGAATCATAATCTTTATTGTGCGTTGTTTTATGAACATTTTAATTTTTAATAAAAAGTGCCCCACAACTTATGACTCACCCTAATATATGTCTGATTATTATATTTTCTGCTCCTCAATTGACACTCCAAAACCCGATTGCAGTCATCGACGAGAGGAGATACATTGTTGTACCGGCGATAAACTCTTGGCGGTAATTCTGTAGATTTAATGGAGGCCATGACACCAATTTTTATTTGTACATAAATTTTATTTTATTTATTTATTTTTTAAATTAACACAAAAGTAATAAAACTACTAATTTACACTATTTACAATTGGATCTCAATTAGTTACACTTTTAGTTTCAGGTCACCGTCGGATGACACTCCCTTGCCATCTCATACTCGCAATTAAATCAATGTCTTGTGTCACAACCATCCTAGGTTGAAACATTTTTGGAGACTCCTGAGCCCCAAGTGGTTGCTAAGGGTTTAACCACAACACGAGATCTAATTATCACATGTGTATGTTCTGTGTTGTACTTGATTGTTGGACGCGTCTTCTTCCCCCACCATATACGAATAGTGAAGGGTGAGAAGCGCCGTCGGGTTCTGGAGGCCAGGACGGGTGAGAAGCCCCCCAGCCGGCTCATTGTCGATCGGGAATGATAGAGTGTCGATACTCTCCGTTCGTGTTGCACTTAATCATGTTGTAATTGACTCAGTTCGTAAGAAATCTCAACGTATAACCAACCCGTATAAACTGTGATCTAAACCTCATGTATAACAAATGTACAACTCCAATTATCATTGTGTTGACAACGGCATTTATTGCATATGTTTACATTCTTACTCTAGTGCTATAACGTATCATGCGATAAGATTTACAAGATAGTCATAATTAATAATCAATAACAGCCCTTATAAATTGGTCGAGACTAGACTCCCGTTCGCATTTGCCTGGTTTTGGTTTAAAACCATCAGTCCGTTACCGCACAATTTACCAAAGACTTGTCTCATATTATTGGTAATCCATCAAAGTTTATTTACAACAGTTGATACGATCACAGCTATTGTGATCACAGAATCATACATTTAAATCGTATTTGACGTGGAAAAAATTAATGGAGGACTTTAAAAAAATAAAGAAAGAAAGAAAATCAAATATTTTCCCTCTGTTTAATTATTAAACAACAAATTATGAATTTAATAATTTTCAAATGTTTAAAAATAATCAATAAATCATTACAGAAAATACTTATTTAGAAAAAGTAAAGTTATTTAATGATATAATTAGATAGAATTATGATATAATTTGTTGCGATCAAAGAATCATACCTTTAAATAACTTACAATGCTCCCCACAAGTAACAATCAGTAGCCCCACGAGGATTCCCCATGTCACCCGAGAAGTAGTTAAAAAAGGAGAACATAAATTTCATCTAAAATTATTTTAAAAAAAAATAAATTACTTACCAAGGTCTCCAAAGTTCAATTCTGGAGATCACTGGTGCCTTGGTTACTGAGCGTTGACCGTTCACCAGATAATAAGAATGCGCATCTGGCGCACCAATGATCACGATCTGAAGTAAACACTAGGCATTTAAACTGATACTAAAAATAATAAACACTCACTATTCAATGCGAAGTGATCGCACGCATTTATATGAACCGCGAATCTTGAGGAATGCGCAGATAGCACTGGTTTCCAGCACTAGTGGCAAACGCCCTCGCACAGAAAACCTGACACACTCGGTGATGCAGAACATCACTCTATTAAAATAGAAGAGTGATAACACATACAAACACAGACAAACCCGATCGTAAAGCGCACAATTTTGAACAAACACGACTTTTGCGACAACATATACTACACGCAGCGTCGGTATATTTTAATTTTAGAACCCGATTTTTGAACGGAACAATTTAATCGATTAAAGGTATGGTTTAACGTATTTCTATTATCTTTAAATTTTGTTATTTATTTAAATTGAATATAATTTTTAAATGATTTGGTTTCGTTTATTTCTAACAATCGTCATATAACATTATTAATTCTATTTTAATCAAGCTATAATTCAGTAATTTTTTATATAATTGGACTTAAATATAATTTTATTCCTATTTTTTTCTTTCATTTTATTTTCGTTAAATTTTGAATTTATTATTTTATATTATTTTGTAAGTATTCTAACATTATAACTGTGAACACGACGAATCCAGATCCACGTTACAGGGGATCTAAAACGATGGGTTCAACCCTTAGAAGGCTTCGGAGTTTGAGAATATTTAAAAGAAGTATTCCAAGTGCTCGTCGTAAAGTTAGGGAATAAAATAGCGAGCAACTGTGTAAATAAAATGTGTAAAAGAACAGCTATTCTGTCAGCAACAAAAGTATAAATTCAAATTTAGTTTAAATTGTAGTAAATGAATTTGATGTAATTTTAAACCATTTGGTACTGGATGCCAGCATAATGTCTTGATGATCTATCTTTAAATTCAATCAATAACTGGTAGCTTTAATATTCGCCTCTTAATAATTTACTCCTACCTCTGATTTTGTCTGTCTCGTTGGATAGTTAATTCAATTTGCAGAACTTTCACTCTATTAGCTCTAATTATTAATTCAATGGGTGCGTAATGAGATGTATAGAAAGTGATATTATACAGAATGGTACAAAAATTATAAGCTGCATTATTATAAAAATTATAACCCATAATCTGATTCCTTCTATTGTAGTATCCCGAACGGATTTAATCAGAATAAACATGTAAATAATGTAAATAATATTGTGAGGGGTATGATTTAATAATTGATAGTGGGTATTTCACATAAATAGTGAATCTGAATTTGATTCTTTATGGTAAATATCTAATTGATATAATAAGTAATATGAGGTAAATATGCACAGGTTAGAGGTTATAAGAATAAAAAACTTTTAGAAACGAAACGTCTTAGTGGGTCCACAATGTCAATAAAACCTATGCTAATGGGTTCCTTGTACATAAGAGTATAACCCATCCTAGGGGTACGTTTGAGTATAATAGCTAGAGTCGTAAAATGAAGTTCGTAGATTACATTAAACAGGATTATTATAAAGTTGAAAAACTTTTGGGAGGTTACGCGGGTCGTTCCGTAGCATGCATAGGGGTGCTCGAGCCTGCAGAAATGTTGTGAAATAAGGGGAACGCGACAGTTGGGCTCATATGCTTCGTGCTTGTGCTAAAAAAGTTGAAGCACTGGTCACTACAGATTTTCATGAACCTGTTTTTGAAGACATTGATAACTTACAGCTCTCTCAGTCTTTCGAAATATTTGGAAAAGCATCACTTCATTTTCTTAAAAAATGTAAAAATGCCATTGCATTTCTCTCATTTGCTCGTCGTTGTTTTTGAAATGGTTACCAACTGGTCGAAAGCTTATGAACGATTTATGAAGTCATTTGTGAAATCTCCTACTATCCAATTAAGTGTTTGGATCAGTGCTTATCAATGTGCAAAGACTGAAAATATTTGCTGTCGAAAGATCTGGATACAACAGTCAAATATTTCGTTCCATCTAGAAATATAAATCAACTTGCTAAAAGCGTTATTGACGAAAAAAATTAACTGTGTTGGAATACCTTCTAGCACTTTAAAAAACGAGTTTTTAATGTTTGGAAAATCACATTTCTTAAGGAAAAATCTTGGCAAGATGGGCAAGATGGCAAGAGAAAAATTGAAGTGTGACAGACCAACCAAGGCTAAAACGGCTTTAATTTTTCAATAAAGGATAAAAAATAATCTTTGTATTTTGATTCATTAACTTGGTATTTTTTAATAAAAATGATGTATTCTTGTAATTATGCATTTTTTATTTCTTTTTTATTTTTTCACTTAACATTTCATATTATTTTACGTAGTGTTTTAATTTTTTTACTTAGTGAAAATAATTTTTTACTTAGAATTTATTGAAAAAATACTTAGCTTTTTAATAAAAAATACATAGCGTTTTAATAATTATATTTTTAACAATAAATAATAATTAAATTTTTCTGTAAGAATTTTAAATATTTACAATTCATTAATTTAATATTTAAATATGTATAATTCAACTAATTCAATAGCTATAAAGTTTTAAAAATTTATAATTGTACTTATTATTCATTGACTTAGTATCTACAGTGATATTCTATCCCGTCCAAAAGTTATAGGTCAGTTTCATAAAATCTTCTAAAATTTATAAATTATAATTATTAAAGTAAGGATTCCATTTTACAAATGTTTTAAAATGTTTTAATACTATTTTCAATTATAGACTTTCGAGAAATTAATTGATCAATTGATATATTAATTGATTGTATACCACACAGTTATATATCCAATGTTTTGGCTGTTTTTCTTTGAGATAAACCACACTGATTAAGTTGGACAGCGTTATTTCTCGATGCCAAATCTATTTTCAATATTTCAAATAAATTTCTAAATAAACTACTTTAAGATTTGATTGAAATAAACAAGTTATTGTTTTTAATTCTATAAAAGTTAAAATATAAAACCACTGTTTATCGAACAAAAGTTTAAATGAGTTTCAATGAATATATGTTGAAAAACATTTCATCATCGCAAAATCTCAGGAACCTTTCCCAACAAACTGAATCAATTCAAGTTGAATTTCAGTGCTATTCAAAAAAATCAAATATATTGATGGAGTAAACATTGATTTAAAATTTTATGTGATTTAAACCGATTTTATAAAAAGAAAAGTTGAAATAATTTGTTAAAAAAAAATTTTGTAAAAAAGATTATTATTTTTTGCGTGGGATTTGTGAATCGAACAGTGAATGAAAATATAAACTTATGCGAATTTGGTTTAAATGAAATAAAAATAAATCTTAGTGCGTGAAATGGTTGTTTATTTTGTAATTGTTTTGTCGACACGATTTTCGTTTCTTTTTGTCTCAAGTTCTCATTTCATTTTTTCAAAAAAAGAAGGGTTTTGATGTCGTCGATTGGTTCAAAGAGAATAGTTGAGATGAGCATGACACCGAGGTTCTGAGCACATGATCTCGACGACACTTGCTCCGCCATCTCCTTCAACGAAAATAATTCGCAGACAGTTAAAAAATTGTTACAGTCGGGTTTCTCAGTCGCTCCGAGTCAATTGCTTATGCAGAATTTTATGTTCTGTCAAATCGATGACGGACAAAAGAATTACCTAGGAATTCTGCTGGATAAATGAGAGATATTCAGTGAGATGATCTAAAAAAAATCGGAACGAACCACAAATTCATTCAAAAAAGTCACTCTGAAATTATGCCGAATTTTAATTTTCATCTAGCTCTAAAATCGCTTGGCGTGTTTTAATCGAATACATAAAATAGTATCCGCACTTTTCAAAGAGAATCTTTATCTTAGAATCGACTTCATCGTCTTGGGAGAATTATTATCAAGGAGGGTTGAAATTCGGTGTACTCGATGTCATATTCGTCTTGACCAATTATAAATCTCTAGTTTATTTTTCTCTAAATATCGAATGCATTTTATTCAGAGCGGATGCGGTTGTTAGAAATGGCGGCGGCAGTATTAGATTTCGTTCGATCGAACCCGCCTGGATATATAACTTAAAGGTATTCAATTATCTCCCCTACGACCCAAAAAACCCCCCACTCACACCAGGGTGCTGCGGCCGAGCTGTGTAAACCACTTATCAACCACATATTTTAAATATTTTTCATATTTTATTTATGGCCTAAGATTAATGATTGGTTTTAAAAATATGAAATATTCACAAAATCCAACAACCAGGACAACATAATTCATTTGAGGACACGAAAACAATTATGAATCTATATCGAAAAATCGAAGATGCATACATTGATGATATTCATTTTAACCATGAAGATGGAAAACTCCAAACACCGCTGAAACCTAAGAACATTACCAACGGAAGAAATTAAAATCCGATTCATCAGCAACGTTATGCCAAACACCAATTGAAAACGCAATAATAGCTTGGCAAATGGAGACAACAGATTTGGATGCTGATGAAAGTCCTGTTTTTGCGCAAGAATTAGTACAAGAGGAGTTAATTGTGGATTTGGTACAATCAACCTCAAATTATCTAGAAAACCTTGAATGAAATAAAAAATTAAATAATTTTAAAACTAAATAATTCATAATATGGAACATTTCGAGACACCACCAAAGTCAATAAACAAGAATCTATCAATACAAAATTTTTAATTCACTTTGATATTCCACCCAAATCAAGAAACAATATCTTACCGGAATTGAAGGTCCACGGAGAAACATTTAGGGCGGCCGTCTCCGAAATTGAATATGTATCGGAAAATGGAAACGTCTTGATTTGGAAGATAACCTGAAAGGAATACTGAACAAACTGAATTTATAATATAAAAAAATTATTGTTTAACTTATTCTACATTATTATGATTATTAAAAGTATATTGATTGATGAAATATTATTATTACTTTATTATTTTTTATTACTATTGTATTAATATAAACAATTATTATTATTATTAAAATTATTATTATTAATTAATTTTCTTTTCAACGAATATTTCCTCCCTCACAGGGACCCGTTCATTAAGGGGGCACGTCTGTGTCGGTTGGGAAAGGCTTAAAAATTTATAAATTTATTTATTATAATTATTAATTAGTTATTAGTTATTATTACAATTTATTATTTTATCATTATCATTATTTTATCATTTAAGAGCAAGTGAAAATGATTTCCGAAGGCGTCAAGCAAGGACGTATCGAGATAAATGAAGAAATCAATCGAAAAGCATACGCTGGAGTCCGATTGGCACGAGAACACATCTGGTGTTTACAAAAGGACCAAATGGAATATCTGAACGAGATGCGAAACATATTAGTTGACGAACACCAAAGACTAATCGAACTCGCTGAGAACTATATTTGATATAGTGTTTTTTCCTACGTTGTAAATAAATATATATTATTTTATGTATATTTTATGTTATTTTATCAAATACTAATGTATTGAATCGTAAACAATAAATATATTAAATAGAATGAGTCAAGAAAGTATTCCCGACAGTCAATGTTGACCTTGGTTTCTTCCAGAACGGAACTTCTTAAAAAAGCCACAACAATGCTACAAAAAATAAAAGCTGGAGTGTCCAGATACCGTCGGTGCAGTAATCGTCGTGACGGTCACGCAAGGAGCTTCCTGAGAATGCAGGCCAAAAGTGTTAACAGGAACAAGTAACAGCTGATCTGGAGATGCAACTAACTATGGCAAAAGAATGTTCGGATCACGCAACAAGTAGTCGGCGATCGCCAGTAGAAATTAAAGGAATATAAATAAAAAAATAAGCAATCGCTACACTCCGACAAGGATACGCCCTGTTCTGTTGCGTCCTCATCGAGAGTCAACAATTTTAAATATAAATTTTAATTATTGTTTAAATGTATCAAATTCATACATTTTTAAATTTTTTTAGTTATCGAACAAAGAGATTAGTTTTCTTAGATAATTATATTCAGACGGAAAATTGAATATAATATAATATATAAAATAATATAAAATATATTTATATGTAAAATTTATATTTATATATATATATATATATTATATTTATATTTATATATTTATATAAAATTTATTTATATATATTATATTTATATTTATATATATTATATATAAAATAATATATTACATAATAAAATATATAAAAAATATAATAATTAAACAACAAATGATAATAAAGTAATTAATGAATAATGAAAAATAATAAATGACAATAACTTCAAAATTTATTTTTTATAATATTCGAAAATCATTAAAAAAATCTTTTATCAAGAATCAAAAAAAGAAATTTTGTCGAGAGTCAACAAAGGTACCCAGAAGAGAGGAAGACTACCAACGTGACATGTTAAGTTTTATATAAGTGTTAATAGTGTATTATTAATATATACTTGTGTTTTTATCCCTATTGATCAGCCTATTGTATGAATTATGATGAATTATATAAAAACAATTATGTTGAGGTCATAAAAATAATCAAATGAGTTCATTATCTGTTTTGTTTGATCAGAAAACATAAAGAGAGACAGAGCTGGACCATCGTCGCACCATATTTTAAACGAGTTATATTATGGGCATAAAAAACTGGTGGAAGATTTAAGACATGCATTCACCCGACTTGAAGAATTACAGGAGGCGCAAAAAGGGCATGAAAGGTACTCACCATTATCAGTAAGCATCTTTTTTGATTGATACAGTTTTTGATAACGTATTCAAATCTAAAAAGTAAATAATGGGATAAGTTTAATATTAACTTTTAAAAATTAATCTCATTAAATTAATTTCATTAGATTTAAATATTTAATCAATAACATATCAATCCCATCTGAGTAGGAGACTCACAAATCTAAACAGTATACAAACAACAAACTTACAACATTCCGAATTTTCCCTCACAATATATATATATATATATATATATAACATTTTTATAGTCTGTTTGCTTTGTTTGTCGGTCACGCTTTTAAATGTGAAATTACGAAGGAAGCAGAGTGAATCCATTAAAGGGCATGTTCAATCTAGATAGCCCTCTTCAATTCAATTTTTTCAGTACAGAATTTTCGCCGATAGACGCAGGGAAGACGATGAAATTGTACGAAAACAGTACAAGTCGTTAAATGGTTAATTTAACACCGATTTAAAATAATGACAATTTTGATGATTCCTACCAGGAATTTCGGGAAACTATTATGAAAATACTAATTTATTTGATAAATGGCGATTTCTATCACTTATTTACTATTTTTTTAAAAATTAATTTAGAATAAATTTGCAAATATTCGCTATTAATAATAATATCAACATTTGAATTATAAATAAGTTTTTCATTAATTTTCATAATTTGAAAAAAATTACTTAAAAAAATTAAATATTAATGAAATTTGTTTTATTAAAATAAATTCCAAATTCATTAATTTGAATCGAATTCGTCTTTCGCATAATTTAAGAAATCGATCGAAAATCATGGAGAAAATGCCAAACAAAAAAAGAAAACCTACAATTTCTAAAACAAGTATATCATCAACGACAACACGTCCTGTTAATTAATTTTATTCAAAACATAATTGCTCTATTCTTTATAATAAAATGTCTACACATAATTGCCCAAGTCATTTTTTATTTTTATTTTCAAAATTTAAGATAAGATTTTTTTGTTTTTTTTATTATAAATATATTTTATTTATTTTTTTATATATAATAATAATAATTTTAGTAATAATAATATTAATTAAAAACACAATAATAAAATAATAATATTAATAAAATAAAACTAATAATAATATAAATAAATTAATGATAATAATTATTATATTAAATTTAATAAAATAAAAATAAAATATTAGTAAAATAATAATAAATTAATAAATCTTAAGCCTCTGACGGCTTTTTCCAACAAAATCAGGAGTACCCGCTAAATGCACGGGTCCCTGAGGACAACAACTGTCGAACCACACTGATCAATATTTGTCTACGACATTATAATCAATAATTGCATACGACAGTAATTCAACAGCTGTTCCGATGGCAGTATAAAAAGAAAAATTAAAAGGAAAAACTGATCAGCTGAAAACTGATATTGATCAAGTGCGCATTCAAAGATCTATTTGTAGAAATTACCTCAATTGAAATTGTGCTAAAACCTGATTCTAATTGAAATTACGAATCAAGAGTATATAATTTATATATTGTATTAACATATTATATATTCTAAAATCATTTTCGGGCTAGCGAAATCTCGTTTCCTTATCTATCCAATTTATAAATTCTGAAATATAAGGATAAGATTTGTTAAAATTTATTTTTATTTTTTTTTATTTTTGTTAAAATTTATTTTATTTAAGATTTGTTAAAATTTGAGCGGATTTCTTTTACCGCAACAACGGATCAGCTGAGTAACAATCATTTGCGCACGCCCTTCAAACCGCGTTTCCGGATTCCAACGGAAAGTAAGATTTTTTGCGTCTTTTTCTATACCTTTAATATTATACCTTTAATATTATACCTTTAATATTATACCTTTAATATTATACCTTTAATATTATACCTTTAATATTATACCTTTAATATTTTATACCTTTAATATATTATACCTTATATTATACCTTATATATATACCTTATTATATTATACCTTATACCTTTAATATTTCACTCTAAATTTTCGTTTCTTTTCAACTGTGAGCCGGGGCAATGTACAGGCCCACCTCTGCGACTATCCAGAGGAGAGTGGGGACTTTATTTTATCATTACATTTTATTAATATTCAATTCAATAACTAATTCCAACTTATATAATTTTTCGTCGAATATTACATTTTTATTTGCATTTTGCACGATGTTTTTACAGTATTTTGGAATATTTCGTGATTTTTGCTATTATTTATTATATGCGCTTTTTTAGTTTATGCGTTCTTCGGTTTTTATGTTCGACATCAATTTTCGTTCGGATTTTTATGCGGAGTTCAATTATTTCCGTTAATCCGTTTATTCCTGATTTTTTGGTAATTTTTTAGATTTTTTCGGCATATAATTCATTCTGTTCACTATATTTTCGATTTATGATTTATTGCGGATTTAATGAATATTTATCGTTATTGCATTTTCACAGCTCCTTATGTTACTCTAAATCGATTAGAATATGTTTCAGTGGCTCATTGATTGATTGAATATTTATTATTTGGATGATTTTTGATTTAATGGATTTTTACGTTTCATTTCATATTTTTCTATTTTCGTTGCGTATTTTTTCATGTTTTATATCGCATAATTTTTACGATTTTTTTCTGCTTTTATCGATCGATTTTCATTCATATTTGCGTTTTTGATCGCCGGAATAAAATTAATTAAATTTTTGTTATCTTTTAATTATTTTCTTTCCAAATCTTGGTCGATTAGTGTTGATTGCGGTGTTTTCGCATCTTGTTGATTTTTCTGTGATTTTTTCCGATTATTTTATGAATTTTCGACTTTATTTTGTGAGGTATTCATCGGTACTTCTTTATTTGGCGATGTTCCAATTTATACTATTTTGTATTTATTTGCTATTTTCTCTCATTTTTCGATGTGATTATCTTTTATTATCTGTGGGTATTTTACGAGTATTTTAATGATTTTTCCGACTATTTAATCTGTTTATTTCATCGTAATCCGTTCATTAATCGTTATTTATAGATTTATTATTTATTATTTTATTTCAATTTTGTCCGTAATTATTTACCTTTCCGCCAATATTTGCACTTTTTATTCCATTTTATATACATTTTAGCACTTCTTGTTGCCGGTTAGTTATAATTCTTATGTTTTTTGTGTGATTTCTCCTGTTTTTATGCTTTACGATATTTCTGATTATTTTGTTTAAATCGATACTCAAATTTTATGTTATGTTTTATATTAAATTTTGATTCTAACGCAACAAATAGTTACAATTAATAATAATTAATTTTTTATCATAATTGCCACAACTCGTCGACAGACGCGACCACCCGCCCGTCCAGCAACCCGACAACCGCCCGTAACGTCATGATTGAATATTCGGAGAGGTCTCACCAATTTAGGAGAGTTTTTTTTAATATATTTGAATTTTTCTATTTTATTTTATATACATTTTTTACTAATAATGATAACAATAATTTATTTTCATAATGATAATAGCTATAATAATAATAACAATAATAATTATAATCAATAGTAATCACTAAATAAGCAATTATAATATTGATAGTATATATTGATATATATATTGGGTTTATCTGGTGTTTTAAATATTTATAAAAAAACTCAATTGATTTTATAAATATATTTTTATGTACAGTTTAATTTCAACCAAAATAATGTTGGCGTATTAGAGTGATCGATCTTTAATAAAATAAGAATTAAAAAGTCGAGACGTATTTTATAATTATTTATTATGTTTATAACAAAATTTACAAATAGAATTTGATTTAAAAATTTAACTCTATGGACTGATTTTAGATAAAGTGAAAAGAGAATTCTCTTACTCAATTTATTTTAAATATACAGGGTGTCCCAAAAATATGTATACACATTAAAAATTTAATTTTATTGATTAAAAAAGTAATAGGGACTGAATCTACAAAAAACCTATTTATGTTAAAAAAAACTATTTATATTAAATATAATGAAAGTTAAACATAAATAAAATTCAATAAAATTAAATTTTTAATGTGTATACATATTTTTGGGACACCCTGTATATAGGAATATATTAAATAAATATATAAATTATATGGTTCGAATCTTTTATTTATATTCACTCGTTCAAGATCTAATTTATTCCGATGGTCTAAAACTAATCACTTGATCTAATCTGAATTTATATGACTTGTTTAGATCGTGATCGTTCGAAGTTCGATTATGGTTTGATCAGCGATCAATATGATTCCAATTAGTTTTAAAGTTCAGTACTGTAAAAGTCTAATATAAACTTTTATCTTCGTTATATTATTAAGGGCGTTTCTCACTTAAAATCGTTTCTTTATATACTCTTCCTTTAAATTTTATTTTTTCTTTATTTTTTTGTAATTAAACTTAATCATTCTTTTGTAATAAATATTTCTTTATATAATCTTAACTATTTACTTTTCTAACTATTCCTAATTTCGTTATTTATATATAGATTATATTTATTTTGGTAAAAAGATAAATAAAATCTTCATCTATTAATTTAAACAAAAATTTTTAATAACTATTATTTTATAACCTCAATATATATATATA
>MQRK01250014.1:8378-20918 GCA_001938485.1 Girardia tigrina
AATTGTATTGTCATCGGAAGCAAGCCTGTATAAAACTTCATTCATGAAAATAAACGAAAAGATTGCTATTTAATACAGTGTATAAATTTGTAGATAATCGTAAGTGGTTTTTTGAAAAACAAATTAGAAAAAAATATTTTTTTTCAAATTTTTTTATCAAATTGTATTATCATCGGAAGGAAGCCTGTATAAAACTTCATTCATGAAAATAAATGAAAAGATTGCTATTTAATACAGTGTATAAATTTGTAGATAATCATAAGTGGTTTTTTGCAAAAAAAATTAGAAAAAATTATTTTTTTTTAAAATTTTTTTTATAATATTGTATTGTCATCGGAAGCAAGCCTGTATAAAAAAATTCAGCTCAATTGGATGACTGAAAGTGGTCGAAAAATCAATCGCAAGATTTGTTCCAGACAAACAGACAAACAGACAAGAAAACAAGCTAATAAAAACGTGGTAAAATAAGTTTAAACTTTGTGTCTAATATAATTATTTAATTGTCATATTATGACTGTTAATATTGACGTAACTAAGAATAAAGAAAACGGCAAGGACGATAATCATTTTATGCTAATGCACAAAGCTTAGACAAAGCTTAATGATTAGAACTAAATGTCTTAATAGTTTAAAACGAAAGTATAACTTTAAAATAAATAAGATGAAATTAAATATTAAGTTTTGAAAAAATAATCAGGATTCAAAAATTAAAAGATTATTTAAAAAATAATACCGACGAATCAATTATTAAAAATAAGTTTAAACTTTGTGTCTAATATAATTATTTAATTGTCATATTATGACTGATAATATTGACGTAACTAAGAATAAAGAAAACGGCAAGGACGATAATCATTTTATGCTAATGCACAAAGCTTAGACAAAGTGGCTAAGTGACTTTTCGCATGAGTCCCTCACATACGCAATGTATACAACAGATTTGTTAAATGTGAAAACATTGATAATCTACTTTCTCAAAGTAAATCATCTAAGATAAATAAAGTGCCTAAAATCACATAAAACACGAAATGACCACAGAAAATCGAAAACAATAAATGTATTAAATGACCATATGCAAGATGGTGTTCGTATCAAAAAGGTTAAATGGTATTTGAAGATTCTTGTAAAAGAAGTTAATCTCACCAAGAAATTTAGAAAACTGGTTGATATAAACATATAGATTTTGTACTTTGGAATTCGACAATCGTGAGGAAATTTCTTTCCAGGCAACATTCAAGTAACGTTTTAGTAGCAGATGGTCAAATATGGTAATTGGATGAAATATTTGTAATAAACTGTACAGTTCGAATATTTAAAAGAGCTATACATCAGACTCATCTGTAAATTGTAATTTGAAGGTACTGGTCCCCTTGTTTTTAGAAGATTATGTGAATTTTTAAGAATGTACCAATTTTCTGTAGGTAACTTGTATTTAAATTTCAAGAGGATATCGAATTTTAATAGATAAAAACTCTTGACACAGTTGTTCAACTTCATCGAATGCTTCGAATTTGCAGCCTTTCAAGAAGTATTGCATGGATCGGAAGAGGCCATAGTCGGATGGAGCGCAATCAGGACTGTAAGCAGGATACGGCAGGATTTCGACTCCATCCAACTCTGAATCTGCCCATGGTCTTCTTGGCGGTATGGGGCTTGGCATTGTCTTAATGAAGCAGTGCACGTTTTTGGTTGATTAAGACAGGGTACTTATCCTTGAGCTTCTCGTAGAAACGGTCCAGCTGTTGAATATAGAGCTCTGCATTGATGGCCTGACCGTTCTGAACCAACTCAAAGTGCACGACTCCCTCAAAGTTCCACCAGACGCACAACATTATTTTCAAGTCAAATCGATCTTGTTTTGGAACTGACGACGTTGCATGACCCGGTGGAACCCATCGCTTGTCTCGGTTGTGGTTGACCAAGTAGATCCACTTCTCGTCCGACGTCACAATTCGTTTCCGAAAACGGTCATCTCGTGGATTCTGTAGCAGTTGTCAGCAAATTTGGACTCTTTTATCGACCTGTGCTTTGGTGAGTTTGTGTGGTTCTCGACACAGTTTCTTGTGCACAAAATCGAGTTGCTTCAAATAAAAATGTTTGGTTGACTTGCCAACTCCAAGCTTAAATGCCAAATCGCCAGTGCTTGACGAAGGCTTCATATCTAAGTCTGCTTGCAAGTCATCGTTATCCAATTTTGTTGGTTGTCCAGAACGAGGACTGTCATTCAAGTCAAAGTTGCCTTTATTGAAACTCTTGAACCAGTCAATTGCCGTACTTTTTCCGACTGTTTTTATACCTTCAACTTTGCAAATTGCCTTGGCAGCATCTCGTGTTGTCAAGCCTTTCTTCCAATAGTGACGCAGCAACACACGGATTTCAAGCTTTGTAATCTCGTAGTCCATATAATGATATAAATAAATCGATATATATATATATATATATATCAATATCAAATTAATAATGGCAAAAAGAAATTTGAAAAAAATTGTATTTTCCTTATTGACCGGGAACTTCAAGGACAACATAATAATACCACAAATTACAACCGGTATACAGTATTTTGTTAGGTTTCAAGCACTTTTGTCTATAGACTGAATGGAACCCAATTTAGTTTCTCAGGGACACTATAGACAAGAAAATCTGATTAGCTTGCACAACAGACCCTGATATTAATAACAATACTTTATAATAATAATAATTAATCTTCAATTATTAATAAATTACCTTCTTTAAGGCTTTATTGAGCTGCTCCTCCCAAATGAGATTATTCTCTACAGTTGGTTTGGTGAGCAGATTGTGGGAGAAATTATTCTGTATGTTGTTCATCAGATTCTCGACATATAGAGAGTAGTTTTCGGGCTCCATTGAAGGAAGCTCCAAAGGTTCATGTGGCTCACTCATTTTTAAATTTTCATAATTTATGATCAATACATTGAAATCTAATAATTCAAATTATTTATTTATCAATCGTAGAAAAGGAAAATAGTGAAAATTTTTAAGATAGAAACTATCTAATTTGAGTTTATCACTTGATGTAGAATTGAAAAATATATACGCATTATTAATGAATATAAAAAAATATTTGAAATAAAAACATTTTCGGATATCAATAATTTTAAAATTTCCAAAAGAATAGCTGACCCATTAAAACAATTGAACAGATAATTGATGTTCGATTCGGAGATTTATATATTACGTTTTTTAAATGCTGTCATACTTACATGGTAGAAATCCACCCAGTCCTATTTTCAATTGTTCCTATTTACACAATGCTTTATAATATCGCAACCAATTTTTCTGACTTTGTTACACTTTTTAACCAGTTACTTATTCCGAAATAGAAATCTTTAATTCTATTGCGTAAGAAAATTATTTATGTTTATTAGTTTATGTACTCACATTGGTGAAATTCACCCACACCAAATTCTATTTTCAGCATGAATGTGTAATGAGCAAATAACGTTTGTGTTTGTACCTTCTCTATTCTCCAATCGAAACAAGTATTTTCTTTCAACTTGCTTTTATTACATACGATGTGTCATAATATTCAAATAGTACTTTTGTTAGAATACGATTTGGTAAAATGCTGTTATCAAAATGAATAACTTTTTAATATCTTTAGTAGTTCTTTAATGTTTAAAGTACATATATCTTTACTCTCTCACTTTGTTGCCCTTACTTTTTCCGCATGATACAATCTTCAATTCGTTTTTAGAAAGGCCTCGTACTTCTCGAACATCGAAACGTCTACCATTGGAGATTATTGTGGGCCACCCTGTTGAAGATGATGATGACCAAGTCAATGTAAAAGTAAATGAGCGTTGCGAGCGTTGTTGAGTTCAGAAAATTTTTGAATGTACAATCGTATCAAATTAATAGTTAAACAATTACGTTCCGTAAAATATTGTTATAGATATGTTAAAATAAGATTTTCAGAAATTTAATGTAAAAATAATTTATGTAAAAAATAAAATAAATTTTATGGTAAGTTTATTAAAAGATTTATTATAAATTAAAAAAGTTAATTTCAAATTTGATGAAAATATTTAATTGAAATAAAATGAAAAGTAATATAAAGTTTAATATTTTATTTGCGAAATGAAAGTAAACTAAACTATTTTTGTAACTTTTTAATCGAAGTAAATTAAAAATGTAATTGTAATTTTGTTTTGGAAATTTTAATTATAATCAAAATATAATTGTAAAACTATTACATCGATTTAAATGAAAATGCGGTTTTAATTTTATTTAGGAAAACGTAATTATTAATGGAAATATAATTTTATTTTTTATGTAAAAAAGGAAGTAATTTAAAAATTGTTAAATTAAATGAAATTGCGGTTTTAAATTCTATTTTCAAAATATTATTAAATCCAAAGTAATTTTTAAAACTATTATGAAAACGAAATGGAAAATGCTATAGTATAGAATTGGGAAATTTAATTGAGGAACAGGTAAATTTAAAGGTACAATAAAATTGAAATTTAATAAAAGACTCAACAAAATCTTTGTGACAAAATTTTAATTCACTTTATAATTTTTTATTAAAAAAAATATAGAACTTTAATTCGTAAAAAATACAATAACCATATTTAAATTTATATCAATTCTTATTTATAATGGTTTGTGCAAAACTTCCTCGAAAATATTTGTTTAAAAAACTCAAATTGTGGTAGAAATAAAATTTTGTGTTGATGACAACGTCTTTTGATCAAGAACCCAATAATGACGAAGAATGTATGCGTACACTTGCGATTCAATGATCCCCTTCGCCGTGATCCAAATGGTTGTATGGCTCCATTGAGAGATGCTGCTTCATCATTTATCAGATCTCTTAGGGAATATGTGACCGCATCAAAATATTTAAGTGTGGACGAGCAATTTTTTGAGCTCCATGGAAGGGTGCGCTTTCGTCAATATATGCCATCGAAACCTTGCCAATATGACATAAAATATTTTAGCTAACGGAGTCTGCTGTTTCAACGGTCTTATTTATGTAGGTTGAGGTACAATATCCGATGAGCGAACTTTTACTTCATCATTTTCAGAAGCTATTGTCATGCGTCTCATGGGACTTTTCCTCAACAAAAGGCCGACATATCAAAGCTGATAATTGATTCTTCTCTGGAAAACTGCTTGTTCACAACACCACTTATATCGGCAAGATTCGGAAGAACAAACTTTGCCTTTCACTCAGGATAAAGACAACAACTGGTAGATATCGTGGTAACACATACTTTGTCCACAACGATTCCATGGCATTGGTCTCATATTGGGATAAAGATACTGCTCCTGTAATTCTTGTTAACTCCCTTTACAGAGGCAACGAGACGTCTGATTTTAACCTGAGAACCGTTTTATTCTACAATGAACACAAGGGAGGAGTGAATAATCTTGACACAAAGTTCGTTCATTCTCATGCAAACGAAAATGCCAACGACGGCCGTTTGGTATTGTGTGCGATATATTTATGTCATAAACTGAATGTATTTGATTGACAAGTCAGCTGATTCCTCAAAGAAAACAAACCACTATACGTTTTTGAAAAATTTTGGATATCTGCTAGTTGATGAACACATACAACGATGCTCAATGTTCCCTAAGCTGAAGAACTCAACAAGCCAAGCCATGGATACAAAGCTGAAAATCCAATCATTTTGAATATCAATATGAGTAAAACTCAGCGATGCAAGATATGTCCGAGTTATAAATACAGAAAGACCAGCAATTTATCTTTTCAGAAATAAAACAACGGATATACTGAGTGTTTTCTCATCGATAGAACATTTAAATACACTATAGATAAAGAATAAAGCTGAATGGGTGAAAATCACCCATGCGCGTACACATAGGTATAACTATTTTCGCCGTACGACAACAGTTACTACGTTACGATACATTATATTGCAAAATAAACTCCTTTTTATTCATTGTGGTTACATATATATTAAATCAAAAAATTATTTTACTGTTTCATGTGATACAATTTTTTATATTTGTCAATTAAACTTATTGGTTGCATTTATTTTCATAAACTACCATTTTGATCGCGAACATGGACAGATTTATTAAAAAGATGTAAGTTGGTAGACGTCGTAACCTGACGATTCTACTGTTCTCGAACCGATTGAAACTGCTACCGAAAACATCGCATCTACTTCGACAGTGTCAATACTAGTTTTCTAAATTTCGTTCTGAAAAATTTCATCTGAAAGATGCACCACGCTCCGGTCGACCAGTTGAAGTTGATGGCGACAAAATAACAGCACTGATCAAATCTAATCCACATATGACGACAAGAGAAGTTGCAGAGACTCTGGAAATATCAAAATCAAGTGTTGGAAGTCATTTAAAGAAAATTGGATTCGTCAGTAAACTCGATATGTGGTTACCACATGAACTGAAAGAAATTCATTTGGTGAAACGTATAGACATTTGCAATTCCCTTTTGAAGCGAGAACAAAGTGATCTATTTTTGAAGCGCTTGATTACGGGTGACGAAAAATGGATTGTTTACAACAATGTGGAACGCCGACGATCATGGACAAAACGTGGTGAGCCTGCCAAAACGACCCCAAAAGCAGAAATTCACCAAAAGAAGGTTATGCTTTCCGTCTGGTGGGATTTTAAAGGAATTGTGTTTTTTGAACTCCTTCTGAGGAATGAAACCATCAATTCAGACAGATATTGTGGTCAGCTGGAGAAATTGGCTCATTCAATTCAACAGGAACGTCCTGAATTGGCAAATCAAAAAGGAGTTGTAATTCAGCATGATAACGCAAGAGCGCATACAAGTTTGACCACTCGCCAGAAACTCTTATCACTGGGTTGGGAGGTTTTGCCGCACCCATCGTATTCTCCAGACTTGGCCCCATTGGATGTTCACTTATTTAGATCACTGCAGAATTCCTTAAACAGAAAAAAACATTCGCCAGTGATGATGACATCAAATCGTCCCTAGACGGCTTTTTTGCTGACAAAGGCAAAGGTTTTTATGAATCAGGAATAATGAAGCTACCGGAAAGGTGGAAGAAATTGATTGAAAATAATGGAAAATATATCGTGTAAAAATATTTGTGCATCCATGTCATTTTTTGATAATAAATATTTTAGTAAAAAACGCAATGACTTTTTGGCCAACCCAATATATATAGACACGTATTTGTATTTTAAAGTTTAATTATTTTAATTTACTCTGATATTAAAATCTATCCCGGTATATGAAGCGTAAAATTAATTTTAGAGTGTTAAGAAAAATTTAATGAATATAATTCATGGGAGTTATGGACAGAGTAATTCGAAATGATTGCAGTTAATCAGCAGGTGAGAAGGACATATTTATGTTTTTTCTATTTATGCTAAGTGTATCAGTGCTCAGTATTTATATGGAACTTTTGGAGGAAAAATAAAGTGTATGCGAAGTTTTTCTAGGTTTAAATGCTGCTTACGGTGTGAGATCTCGTGAAGTGTACCGTAAACTGAAGGAAATAGAACTATCCGACTTTGATACAATCGATGAATATCCTGCTGAGGTATCTAGATTAGCGAAGAAATTTCAGAACTTAGTGCAGTTTAGCTTGTCACCGAATAGTTTTCGTTGTCTCTGAAAGATGATTTGAATAGTTACAGTTAGTTTATTGAAAGTCTTTACTTACAAATCTAGCTCATTTTGGGATATCGTCTAAGCTGAACAGTTAATAATCAAGGCAAAGTACGGCGAAAAATCGGCACCGACAATAGGTTTTATAATGTCTGCCACTAAAAACGTGCACGTATTTTCTTTGTCAATGCACGAAATTATTAGGTTTACCGTAAGATTACCATAATATTTGATTGACCCACTGTTTGTTGAGAGTAGTAGTGTTTGACAAGGATGCGGATTTGATTGACACGTTAAATTGAAAGAATACTAAGATCAATTCCTGATTCTACTAAAAAATTGAAGATTTGATGGTTGATCTTAGATAAAATGGAAAAAAATAGATTTTTGATGTCCCAAGAAGGCTTTATTTAAAGAGGTTTCAATAATCGGGACTATTGCAACCTGTTGTAGTTTTTCGCCAGCTTAACGGATCTGAACTATTTATCCCAGTAATACCCGTAGCTTCATCATCAATTGTTTCTGTATGTGACAGAGAAAGCACTGAGATGTGTCATTGTATGACATTCCATCTGAGAGCGTCGGCCAAGCTAAGAGCATTATTAATTATAAATATTTTCTGATGCAACTAGATCAGAGATCGAATCCGATTGATTTCATTGAGATTTTGATTCGAATAACGAATACTGAAGCCAATAATTCGTCATTTCTTGGTCTTTTATTTGTAGATAAAACGAGGGAAAACAAGAAAAACCCTATTAGACCGATTGATCCCTTCAACCAATCTCTACAAAGGAATTACTTCAATTTTAACACAAATTTAAAAAAAAAATTAGTTGTTATTGGGTTACTACTTAAAGTCAAATCTGATTTTATTTATAAATATTTTCTCTAAATAACAGGTTCTTTCTGTTATTTATTGATATTTTTTATTAAAAGCTTAGTGAAATTAAGAAATTAAAATATCATATGCCTTTGGATAATTCATAACATACAAAGCATAAAAATAAAGGATGTTGATTTACGGTCATTACAAACACTTAACACCACAAAAGACAAAAGTGATTTTTTCCTCTGATAATTTTAAGACAATAATTCTTATCGACTTAATTTTTTCAAGTTCCAATCTATATTCTTATGGTCTATCAAAGTAATGAAAAATAACAAAAGACATTCTATATGGATTGTCTTGAAATGGGGACGGTTAAATTGTCTTGCGATCAGAAATGCCTGCTTGGATTTTTAGAGTTATTTAGAATGATCCTGGTTGACGAAAAAAATGTTAATATTAGTATTTTAGGGAACATGATGAATTATAAAAAATCGGCACCGACAATAGGTTTAAATTAAAGGAAGAGTGAAAAAAACCACTGGTTTACAACAAAGCAATTTTAATAGTAGCAGCACTAAAGAGTCCTTGAAAGGAAATTTCCTTTGTCACATGTTTTGTCTAGCATTCCTAGACGCTAAAAAATTGAAATCATGCGAAATAAAGATGTGGTTTTACCAAATTATTAGACATATATCGGGAATTTCTTGATGACAATTACTACAATTTAAAAAAGAA
Organism: Girardia tigrina; assembly: GCA_001938485.1. NCBI lineage: Eukaryota > Metazoa > Platyhelminthes > Tricladida > Dugesiidae > Girardia > Girardia tigrina. The sequence continues at coordinate 17,546 of MQRK01250014.1, forward strand.
TAATCTAGAGTGACTTTATATATCCCCAGTTTTTTAAAACGTTTTGGATTATGAATGTGAAATATTTATAAAAGCACTCCAAAGCACTAAAGACTTGAAGGATGAAATTATTACGGAGTTAAAGAATTCGATAAATTATTCGATAAATGATTTTAAAGAGGGTTTGTTTGACGAATTGTTAGAAAATCTTCTTCAACACAATTATAGGATTTATCAAGTTGACCAACAATGATTTCGCTTACAATTTATTCTTATTTATTAAACACATAACAGTGTTGAACAAGGTTACTGTTGGGCCAGTCTGTGTAATAATAATATCAAAACAAAATAAAAAACATAAAAAAATAATAAAATAGAATATAAAATAATAATTATTGTAAGTAACGTATTTCACCCATAAACAAATTTCACCAAATAAACAACCTCTTCTACCAATCAATCGAAATGGATTAAATGGCTGTGGATTCGGGTCTAAACTGAAGATCTTTAAGTTTCTCTCACAATGATTTTGGCGAATCTGTTTACAGACCTCCTCCACAAGACTGATATCCAGTAGTTTGTTGGCTGCGTTCACTGATATTTTCATCAGAACTTCGAAAACTTTTTCTATCGGAAAGCATCTATATATATCACACTCAAATTCATCAGTTAGGGAGTCAAGTTCCGTTTGTCTCATACAAATGTCAGTTTTATTCACTTTTTCAGTATCAAATTTTGATCATTTCGCCGTGATCATTTCGCGGCTATGGAACATCAGTCAATGGTTGGTGGTTTATTATTAAAACAATTTGTCTCATTAATTTAAAACTTTGACCAATTATTATTTTTACCGAAACAACAAGTAGTAATAAATATATTAATAAAAAAATCATTCTTAAATAATTATTTTCTCTTAACATTTAAGTTTTTTTAAATATTAGTTGGGTGGCTCATTGCATAATATCAATATTGTGATCATTATTTAAAAGCTTCAATCCGGATGAAAATTTTTTAATAAAAACAAAATTCATCCATAAAAAATATATTTGAAGACAATGTATTTCGTCGGATCAACCGTCATCTTCAGGTCACTGATTAATAATTATTAATATTTAATTTCTCTGAGTATAAATGCAAAAATAATGATTGTGTAATCAATTGAATGAAATCGCTCAATCAAAAATTCTTGATAATCAGATTTAGACTGCCGATTGAACATTGATTTTAGGGTAACGTGACGGAATTAACAATGCTTCACACGACACTCATCAATGGCATTGTTAGCATACATTCACGTGCTTTCATATCTGGTTCGATTTTTTTTTATTAAAACATCATTTTTTGTATTTAACTAAGTAAATATATAGAAATGTTTTGTGTAATTATGAATAAGTGAAACTCTCTTGTTGATTGTTATGGATTATGAGTTCTGTGGTTATAAAAACAGAAATTTATTTTAAAATTTCGAAGCTTCAAGTTTTTATTTAATTTTCTAGATTTTAATTTTGGTTATTTAATTTTAGATTCTGGCTTTTAAATATGGAATTTTTATTCGAAAGTTAAAAATATTTGTTAGCAGAAAGCTACTGTAAAAGTTTAAATACAAATATGAATAAAATATAAAAAATAATAAAATAAATAATTGGAGTATCGTAGAAAAACGAAACGTAATTCTCATGTAAGAGTAAAATAAATAAACCCCATAAGGTTGCATGGACAAACGGAACAAGATACTCATATGAAACTCTTTCTGGTTGTACTAAAATGGTTATCACTGCGATTTTTTAACCTACAAATAATTTAATAACATACTTATTATTATTTTATTTATATTTTTTATAACTTAAAATTATTTAATAAATGTTAGTTGAGTTAATATCGTTTTTGACATTTCGAAGTCGAATTCATTTTTATTAGAACAAATTAATTATTTTTATTATAAACAAACGCAAATAAATTTTTAGATTCCTTTTTAAAAGTCGATACGCCGACATTTATTTTAATTTTAAAATTCTGATCAAAAAATTGATATTTGTAAAGAACGCAAACTAGATAACAAAATTTATTAGATAAAATATTGCTCGGGGTTCGATAACCGATTTGAATAGAAATCTTAGCTCTTTTATATTAATGCAATATTATATAGTATTATATAATATGACCTTGGATCAGTTGATGCAATTGAAATTGATCTTGCAATTGCATATTCCGGTGATGTCATGACATAAAATCACCGGAATTTGAACTCTAGTGATGTCATGAGATGAGACATCATTGAAGTTCAATATTATTGAATGTGGTGAAGAATGACATCACCACAATATTTAATTCGATTTATTTTAATAGTTTTTAGATTATCAAATTACTTTAAAATTAAAAAAAACATTTATTTTATCACAACCTTATAACTTAAAATTAATTCGATTTAATCTTTTTTATTAAATAATAATTATTTTAAAATAAAAAAACACTTTTTATTACAATTTTATTGTGATTTCTAATCTATAATGACTCGCAAAACTGTCTTTCAGAATGCGTATCCAAATTTGAAGTCAGAATTGAAAATTCATCCTTTACGTCCACTGATTTTCTATTCTGACACGATTTCAAATGCTTACAAACTTTACTCGTCCGAATTTGTTGCGTGATCTCACTAATCCAAGTAAGGAGATGACCTATGTCTCTCCAATGTACGAATTCTGACATCCTTGACATAAAAATTTATAAACAATATTAGATCGCACACCCAAATCTGTTTTTGATTTTAACGAGAAAAATGCTTTTACCTTCGAAGTTATAGACACAAATTTTATATCGTTGTTAAAGCAATTAAGTAAGCCATGTCTAAATTTTAAAAGAAATTTCACAATATGGCACTTTCATAGTTGGTCTTGGATCTATCTTGATTTTACACCTTTCAATTTAATCATACTTGTCTGGGTTCTTTTTTGTGAACTGTAAATTTTTGATATTTTTAAATTAAAAATCATATTTATATTTGAGATAAATTAAAAATAATGTTCTATTAATTAAAATGAAATTACTTTTTATAAAAAAAATTAAGTTTATAGATAATATTTTTACTAATTAAAATGAAATAAGGTTTCATAAAAAAATATGGTTTATAGGTTATATTTTTACTAATTAAATAGGAACAACTTTTCATAAAAATTAGGTTTTAAAAAATCACAATTAAAATAACAGCTTAGGAGTTAAAGAATATTGTAGAGAAGATTTTGATATAACTTGTAACACTATTTAAAATTAAAATCATAATTGATGTGGACAATGCCACCGATCGATCGCATGCTAAAATGCGACAGCGCAATATTTGCTCGTCGATCAATAAAATTTACCATATTTCGGTGGCGTTCATACTTTCGAAGGGTCGCCA
>MQRK01250014.1:22157-39822 GCA_001938485.1 Girardia tigrina
ATATATATATATATATATATATATATATAAATCAGCGTGTAAAAATTGTTATTTTATTTGCGAAGCATGAGTCAGTGACTTTAGTAAGAAGAGAATTTAAACGACTTAAATGGAAAAATATTCCAATCGAAAAAAGTATTAGAAGCATCTTCAAAAAGTTTGAAGAAACAGGAAGCATTCTAAATGCCCCAAAATCTGGAAGACCACCAATTGATGATGAAAAGAAAAATGAGATAGCAGAACATTTTAAGCAAGAAACCCAGTCTTCTATCAGGAAATCGTTGTCAACTCTGAATTGCTCTTATGGAACTGTTCAAAAAGTATTACGAAACGACTTTAAAATGTTCCCCTACAGAATTCAAGCCACGTGACTTCTGTATGAAGAAGATTGCACTCTTAGACGTGTTATGTGTGAAACGTTAATTCAATCGATATATGCAGATGAAAATTTTCTAAGTAACCTGATATTCTCTGATAAGTCAACTTTCCATCTTAACGGTTTTGTAAACAGACATAACTGTCGCATTTGGGGCACTCAAACACCAACCGAAACATATCAGAGGTCACAGACTAGTGAAAAAGTTAATGTTTGGTTGGGGTTGCCTTGAACTCGTGTTTATGGGAACTTTTTTATTGAAGGAAACATAACAGCTGCGCTTTACCTGGATATGTTAATAAGTTGCTTTATATCATCGTTATTAAGAACATGCAAACGGAAGATGGAGCACCTGCCCATTATTCACTGATTGTGCGACAATTTCTGGGTGAAGCGCTTCTACAACGTTGGCTGGGACGTTGTGGTCCATATGTATGGCCGGCCAGGTCAACTGATTTGAAACCACTCGATTTTGTTGTGTGGGGGTATTTGAAGAATGAAGTGTATAAGAGAAAACCAGAAACAATTCAGCAACTTAAAGATTTTATTTGTCAAGAAGCGGCAAAAATAAAAGGTGAAATGTGTCAAAATGCCATTAAGTCTTTTCATGGACGCCTTAAACATTGTATTGATGTCGATGGTTATTCTGTTGAATATTATTAAATTTTAGTAAATGCTTTTTTGTTATTTGAAATCATTTTTTCATAATGTTTTGCCAAAAAAAGTTATTGCAGTTTAAAACCCGGTAGTTACTTTATGATCACCTTGTATATATATATATATATATATATATATATTCATGGAATTTAGAAATCTATTTTTGAAAATTTTTTAATCAATCATTTTTTTCCAACTTTGCACTTAAACTCATTTTCGATGACAATTTAATATACAGGGTGCCCTGTATCAAACCAAAGGAGTTGATGAAATCAAAGTGTATTTAATTAAACACGTGATAAAGGCAAATAATTATATTTACATAAATAAGTGTAATGGAAAGAGAAATTGGGTCTAATTTCCATTTCAATTAATTTTATTGAATAATTATATAAAGAAACGAGTAATATTTATTAAAAACACAACAGACACTAGAGTGTTAATGAATATAATTAATTGTCAAATTTGGCGATATATAAATACATAGATTGCGTTCGTGGATTCATAATTGACAATAAGTATCTTTCTGGCCAAGTCAAAATGAGTGAATCGAAATTAACACATGGAAATTGTTGTACAAACGCAGATTTCTCTGTTTAGTCTGTTACTAAACATTATTCGAGTGAACTCACAATGCAAGTGGTTTAGGTGCCAGTAGTTTGATGGACATTCATCGGCGAGAGTACCCAGTGAGACGAATTTCCGGTTCCAGATAAAGCAGAAAACCTGGCAAATGGATAGTGATCCGGTTGGATGCGTCACAGAAAAACAATTCGGAAATCAGCTTGTAGATTTTTCCAATGCAACTAAAGTCAGCGGATTTCGATTTATCCAAAATACTAAGGCATTGAATAGAAACAAAAGAATTATATTATTTCGACATATGAGGTCACATCATGCTCTGTTGTTGGCTATTTGATCCTATCTGAAAGGGGGAAAAGTGTTGGATCCTCTCAGGGAGAGAAATGAGAGTAAACCATAAGTTGTCACTGAAAGTTTTATGGATCGCTAAACTCGATGTATTTTTAATATTCAATCACAAAAATTCATCAATGTTTGTATCAATTGTTGGGAGTGATAAAAAAATTATTTACATTCCTAAGTTTCATTTTTGTCATTGTTATTTCTTTTGATATGTTTGATATTTTCTATTAAAATTTATATGTAAAGAACATTTTTATTTAAATGAAGTAAGTTAGTTGAAGGCGTTAGAAATAGGCGAAATTGTAAAAAAAGAGAGAATTTGCTAATAATAATATATTAATAAAAATTGATAAATCGATTTATTTTATGAATTCTGTCGTGAAATCTTTGGGAATAAACGCGATAATCGAATCTTATCTCAAGAAATACTATCACAAAATCAAAACTATCTAGAGTCATTTGACTCGTTAGTCTCACTGGAGTCTCAGACAAATCGAAACGTATTTCAAAGTTGTAAATAATATCGAAAGAGTGTTGAATGAATGTTTAACGCTGATTGAAGGGTGTAAATCGGGCGATCAAAACTACAACAAAATGACCGAAGAAAATCTCGCGAGCGTCAAAACCGTCCAACCGGGTGCTCTAAGTGATGATAGCAAAACCGACGAGAAAGAATTCTTAATCAATCTAATCGATTCCCTAGATCACGTAGATTTCAATGGCGAAGTAACAGCAGCGTTAAGAGTGACCGACGGGGTGCTGGTTGTAATCGACTGTGTTAAGCGTGTTCGTACAGACTGAGACCGCGTTGTGCCAGGCGATCACAGAGAGAATCAAAGTACGTGAGCTCTTCTCTTGTATCTCTCTCTCTCGTCCAAGTGTCTCCGCGCTCCAATTATTATTAGCTGCACCGCATCCACCCTCTATACAATCAACATTGGCAATTATCAATTAATTCTTTGACTTCTTTTTTCAAAGTTGTACAATGAAGAAATAAAGTTGAAGTTGCATTTTTAATAATCGTACTTTTGAATCGTTAGAATTGAAAAGGTTAAAAAGAATATTATTTGTATTTCTGCGAAAGCATGCACCCATAAATTATTCCGTGTTCGAAATCGCTGCACTTTAATCAAAACTGCCAACATCCAAATGACAAATATCGCGATACAGTTCAAGAATCCAAATAATTGCAATTTAAGCGGCTATTGTCCGATAAGATGGCCATATTTGACGGTGAATGTCATTCACATTGTCACGTGGGTCACGAAGAATATCCAGAACGTCATGAAACATAATCCAAGATATAATAAGCGATAAATTTGATGTTATGTGCAGGTTACAGCTGAATTTGCAAAGAAAGTACGTATAAATCCAACCATCTGATTGTTTGATTCATTATTATTGAATGGATCAATAATAATTACTTTCATATATATATATATATATATACAGTCAAAGTTTTATTTTACGAAATTTTAATTAACGAAAACGTCTATATTACGAAAAATATATTTTAAAGGTTCACGAAATTTTGTTTTAATATACAGTTTAACGAAATTTTTTTAACGAAAGACTAAAACCCATGACTAGCCGAGTGAATAATCAAAAGCAAACAAGAATACATGTAAGTATTGATGAAAAAATTAAAATTCTAGATTACAAGTTACTGAATCCCGATGTTACACAACTTGGATTGGCAAAAAAATTTAATATTTCGCTTGGAACAATCAATTCAATATTAAAAAAAAGAAAGATCTACGGAAAATATGTGAAAATAAAAGAAATGCAAAAAATATTACACAAACAAAAGAAATTAACCCAAAATTATTCAATGTATTATTCGAATGGTTTGATCGTAAAAGATTAATGAATCACATTTTGACAGATGATTTATTGACCGAAAAAGCACTGTCAATCGCCAATGCTTATAATTTTCAATCATTTAAAGCATCAAATACATGGATGAGAAAATTTAAACAGCACTTTCTAATAATCAATAAAACCGTTTGTGGAGAAGCAGGATTGGTCAAAGTGGATGACTTAAAGAACAGTTGGAGTGATTTTGAACACATGAAAGCAGAATTTGAATCAAGGAACATATACAATTGTGACGAGACATCTTTGTTTTTCAAATACCCGACCAAAAAAACACTTGTTTTATCAAAAGACGACAGGGCATGCGGTAAATTTGCTAAAGACCGCATAACTTTGCTTTTTTGTGCAAATTTATCTGGTCAAAAAGAAATACCATTACTAATTGGAAAGGCACAGAGACCACACGGGTTTAAACACTTGAATTTGAATGACCTTGGGTTGGATTATAAAAACAGCAAAAAGGCTTGGATGACAAGCACTATTTTCTTTAACTGGATGAATCAACTTAATGACAGAATGCAAAAAAAAATAGGAAAATTTTATTAATACTGGAGAATGCACCAGTTCATAATATCAACAGTACTTTCTCAAATGTTCAACTATACTTTTTGCCACCAACAACCACCTCACAGATTCAGCCGTTAGATCAAGGTATAATTCGCTCTTTCAAGGCCAACTATCGTAAGTTTTTCATGCGAAATTTAACATTGAATGATGAAAAAGATGGTACATGCTATGCAAATTTGCTTAAAAACACAAAACTTAAAGATATTTTATCGTTGATTATTGAAGCATGGAATTGTATGAGTGCCGAAACAATCACAAACTGTTTTAATAAATCATTTAACAATTGTTCAAAAAATACAGTTGACATAATAGATGATGATATTGAAGATACTCAAGAAAATCAACTTGATGTTGACTTTCCAACTTGTAATGAATACATCGAACATGATGATTTAAACAGTGAAAAAATTTGCATAGATGAAATACAACCAACCGAAGAAAAAGTCTCAGAGGAAGAGGAAGAGAAAGAAAAACTAGTTAGTTATAATGAGGTGATCTAATATATTAATTTAGTGGAAGCTTATATACTGCAAAACAGTTGTACCGATTTTATTAATCTTGAAAAAGTTAAAGATATTATGAAAACAAAAAAAAGAAAAGGTATGAAAATCACGGATTATTTTAATAAAAAAATTCAATAAATTTCTAAATTTTCGTTATTTTTTGTTACGAAAGACCAAAATCCGTGTAAATTGATTTTCGTTAAACCGAACTTTGACTATATATATATATATATATATATATATATATATATATATATGTATATATATATATATATATATATGATCGTGGCAGATGGTTACGACAATAAGCATAAATAAAGTTACTTTAATTACGTGCTTAATTAAATAAATATAATCCTTTGGTTTATGTAAATACAGATTTGTTTGCCTTCATCACTTGTTTAATTTAATACATTTTGGTTACATAAAATCCTTAGGTTTTCCACTGAGCACCATGTATATCAGCAGTAAAAAATCAGTGATTTTAAGATGACTGTAAAACCTTCAAAATATATTATCATATAAATATATATAGAAATGTGGTACATTGTGTTATAATTAAATTTATTGTTATTTTATATTTAAAATTAAATCGTGAATTAAATATAATAGGAGGTAATTAATTTAGTTCGCTGATCAAAATTTAAATGGTCTTAAAAATTATTTTGAATTGAAATTGTAAGTAGCGTTTATGTCACTTTCATTATTATCAAGTTCCGAAGTCATAATTTAACACCACAAAATTTATTAATATCAACAATTCATATATTTAGACAAATTTCTTTCGCCCAAAATTAATCTATAAATTTTTTTCGATTAAATTTTGAAAATTTGCTAAATTTTAAACTTTCAAATATTTTTTTTACAATTTTTACGAAATTTAAACTTAAAAATAATTCAAACATTTTTAAAAAATTTTATCATAAAAACAAATTAATTTAAATTTACAATAAATCCTTTTATTAAAAAATTATTTCTGAAAATATTAATCCGTTAATAATCTATTTTAAAATTTATTTAAACTTATTTCATAACTGTTATTAAAATATATCAATTGTTATGACTGCAAGCATATTTTAAATAAGTATTTAATTTTTGAATATTTTACTTTACATTTTAATTTTTTAATTTAATTTTTTCTAAATTTTCAAGTTAAAAAAAATTAATAAACCATTTTGGTGAAATGCAAAATTTAACTAACCCCTCATAGAAATCAAAGTGGAAATTTTAAAAATTAAGTAGAATAATAATTATGCTTTGAATTTGAAAATATTCTTTATAAATTTATTTTCTTTAAAATATTATTATAGTAAAAAAATGAATGGAGTTAAACAGATAACACAGTGTTTTAAAACATAATAATTTATTTGGAATTTAATAAAAATTTTAAAATCAATTAAGGATATGACTAAAAAATTACATATTTTAAACATAAAAAATTGAATATTAAATATAAAGTATTTTTTAAAATTTCAAAAATACTAAAAATAAATTACAACAGGTTTTTTTTATTAAAAAATTCAAAAAATTAAAAAAGCAGAAAATAATTTTTCATTTGAAAAACAAAATTTTAAAAACATTATAAAAGGTTAAAATAAACAACAAATTTAAAAAATAAATACTTCCATTAAAAACTAAATAAACGTAAATTAATAATTTTCATAAATGTTTTAAAAGTAAATAGTATTTAATTTGAAATTTAAAAATTATTTGAAAATAGAGATCGGCGGATTAATGATTAATTAAGCAAAATGTCGAAAAATTTGCTTGAAAATTGTTTAAAAAAAATTTCAAAAATACTAAAAATTTAAAAAATTTCACCAAAATGGTTTATTATTTTTTTAACTTGAAAATTTAGAAAAAAATAAATTGAAAAATTAAAATGTAAAGTAAAATATTCAAAAATTAAATACTTATTTAAAATATGCTTGCAGTCATAACAATTGATATATTTTAATAACAGTTATGAAATAAGTTTAAATAATGATATAATTTGAGTTAAAATGAATTCCGAAATTGATGTTGCAACCACTTCTCAAAAATTATATATAATTAATTAACTTTAATATTAATTTTTTAATATTAACTTTAATTATTTGGATTAGTAACTGCAGTGGTAGTTATTTTAGTACAACCGTATTTCTTACTTGTTCTCGTTGCTGTATTCTATGAAATGTTCGTTTGGATAATTGCATTTCGTTGCGCATGTCGGTTGAAAAGTGCCTTTCATTTCATTGAACAAAATATTCAGCGGAATCCCATCTCGTTTACGCAATTCAAATGTGGCGATATCCCAACCGAGAAAATGATGGCACGCATCTTTATCTGCCGGGAAAACTTCGAGCGATAGCGCACTCTTTATCGATGTTATGATAAATTCAGGCACCAATTTTAAATTGGCTGAACAAATGACTTTCAGTTGTTCATTTTTATATTGGCTTTTGACTTCACGATCGAATTTTTCCCACATTTTCATTATTTTTGTAAATTTATTTCCATATATTTAAATCGACGCAAAATTATTTATTCAAAATTGGATTAAATAAACAAAAATGTCAATTATAAAAGAAAAAAATGATATGGCAATCTAAATTTACGGATAACTTAAAATCGATTACCTCGATTTTTGTCTTTTATAAATAATAAATTTAAATAATTATCTATATCAAGGGTCTCCAAACTACGGCCCGCGATATAATTTTATCCGGCCCGCGACACAATTCCTCAAATGTAGACAACTTACACTGAATAAAAAAATCAAATAACGATTTGCAATAATTTAAACTTAAAATGAATTATTATTCATTAATAAATATAAAAAATAATTTTATTATTAATATTAACAAGAAAAATTTTAAACATGTAAATATACTTATATATTAAAATCACATATTGTTATTTATAACTTAATTTCGTTTCCAATTTTAGTCAAACTATTCATCGGAAATCTACCCCCATCAGCATCTCCAATCGGAGTTTAAAAGAATTTTATTAAAAATATTGGTTAAATTTAATTAATTTTATTATGTAAAAATTTTTTTATCTTACTTTATTTTGGCAACAGTTTTGAAAGATAAATACATTATTTCTTGATTTTTCAAATTAGACAAATTACTTATATATTTTCGTTGCGAAAGTAATTTTTTTCGATATTTTTCGACCGATTTTAATTATCAGAACGCTAAACTTGATGATACATCGATTTCTTTTTTTCGATTTTCCATTTGTGTATCTCACAAATTTTGTTTTTTAATTAATTTATAAATTTTACTAATTTAAATTGAAGATGGATTCTAAAAAATAGTCATATGAAGAGAAACGAAAATTGGATGACGAAGGGTGTATTTTTAATGATGAATGGGGCATAAAATACTTTTTCGTGCAATTAAAAACATGGGAAAAGATGTTTGTGTAGTATACACTGAAACAATAGCTGTATGGAAAGAATATAATATACGTCGTCACTATGACACAAAACATGCTGAAAATCTAAAAAAAATCTACTAAATCTTTTCCCAATTTAAAGAAAAAGAGCGGCTAAATAAATTTTAATCATTATCTCAAGCTTTACAATTCCAACAGAATTTTTTATGAAACAGAAAAAGGATAATGAAAACTATACCTTGGCAAGTTACAAAATTGCGTATGTGTTGGCTAAAAGAGGAAAACCGTTCATTGATGGAATATGATTAAAGATTGTATCATGGAAGCAGTGACTGATGTTGTGGTTCTGGGGTTTTCAATACATGGGAACATATCTTGTGAACTGAGCCGTTTGGTTTTGAGCCCCCAGGTTATCGGTAACCAACCATAAGATACTCTTATACTAATGCAGCCTCTGCATGTGTATTTTAACTCCTAACCTCTCGATGTCTACGATCAAAACTTACCTCTCAACCCCCATTACATCTGCACGTAGTGATAGGTGATGAGGACCTTCCAGGTTCCAGATCTACTCAGGTTTACGACCAGATAGACCAGATCAGCTCTAATGGGTATAATGTGATGTTGGAACTGTTTGATACTATTACATTAATGTGTTAACCCCAGGACGTGTGATAGTGTATCTTATCGTGATATGTTAGACCCCCGGAGCAGGTATGAAAACTATGACAACAATCCACCATTTACCATTTTAACAATTACGAATTATTTATAAAAGTGTAGATTCGAATACCCTAACGCACATCCTCCATTCATGTATGTGATCTTGGTGTTAAAACATCGTGATATGAAAAAGAAAGAGATGCTAAGTAAATTTTAAAACAATTTGTGCGACCTATATTTTAAAATAATGTATCAGCAACTCATATTAACCCAATAAAATTTATTTTGCAAAACATTTAAATACATTATTTATACTCTTGCGAAAAAAAATTTGCGAATCTTACTGGAATTGTTTTTTGATGTACATTTTCAACTTCAGTACATAAAGAAACATTATATTTTTCCATAAATGAAACATTTGGTTGAAATAAAAGATCATCATATGTGTCAATTGTTACTTCTGCACAATAAAATACTTCTGCTCGATAAGGAATATTTAAATTTTCATTTATATGTACATCGGTAACTTCGTGTATAATTTCTCCATTCGGAACTGAAATTAGATTTCCACTATTCAAATCAATTGAAATCCCTTTTAACTGTTGGAGTAGATCCATTCCAATTAAAAGTTTTTCAGGATATTGACCACTCACTAACACATTAGCTTCTATAATTCTATTTCCAATTGCAATTTGAACTTTAACATATCCTTCAATTACAAGATAGTCTCCAGACACTGATTGTAATTCTTCAAAAATTGGCAAAATATTTAATTTTTCAGACGATAATAACATTGCTTGATTTATTATTGTGACAGAAGATCCAGTGTCAATTAATGCTAACGTTTTTCTATTATTAAATAATACCGCTAAAGTCGGTCTCCTTCCTGACTTTGCTTTGATCATAGAAACATAGTTGCTGGGTACTCCCCATTGATTTCTTTTTTCTATATTTTCTTCACCCTCTTTAAAGGTTCCCAATTCTGAACTGATTGGTTTCATTTCTTCTAATTTGAGAAATGGATAAGAAGACAAAGAATGAATACTTGGAGGTGGGGTAAAGAATCTTCCCGCTTGTGTTTCACATTCGTTTAATGTTTGCATCTGATTTTCATAGTATACACATTTCTTGTTCGTTGGTTGTGCTGTCATTTGACTATCAGGTTCATTATTTTTATTGCCTTTTTTATCATCACCAGAGTTACTCGGATCACTATAAGAATCTTCTGAACTTGTCTTAAATTGTATACTTTTACTACTTCGCTTAGAGTCATTTTGACTTTTGTGTTTCTTGTACTGTTTCACAGTCGATTTTAATGTATTAATATCTTTGTTACGATGATGAATTATTAGAAATTTAGCTATAGTTGGTATACATCCTACAATCAACTGCCATGAAATTCCAACCATTGTATATAATCTATATGTTGATAATATCTGAGTTAGAACCACTTTAATTATGATATATATCACATAAACACCAATAAGACCTGCACAAGCTTGACAAAAGAATACAAATCTTCCCCAAATTTTTTTCATAGTATTCATGGTTGCTCTCTTATAATGATCAATACTCAAAAAATTGTCATAATTAACTTGATCAACACCTCCTGGTAATACAGTGTCTACAATTTCAGTTACAACTCTTTCTCGTTTTGACGGAAATAATAAATTTCTTCGAGCATCCTCTACCTCTTCGGTTGAGTATATTCCATTTGAAGATATTTGGTTTAAAGACGTAAAATTAATTGAATACTCTAATTTAGTGAGTTCTAATTTTTCCACATTCTTCACTTCTTTATTATTTGGTAATGATATCCATGTATCTGGATTTAACCGATATAATGGAGCTACAATTTCATTACAATTTAAGACTTTAAGTTTCGTACCATTTTCGACTAAAACTCGAGTTATAGGTTCAACATATCTCAATTCTCCTTGAAACATTACAGGAAGCTCATTTGTGCATACATTGTTTTTAATCAATTGAACTGCAACTTCCTTACATTTAAGTAAACATAGATTCTCCCAATACTCTTCAAAATACACCGTTTTCTGAAATTAACATTGGAGCGACTAAATTTGGATTTGTGAAGATTAATCCTAAACGATTTCTGAAAATTTCTCTGTTTAGTTTACAATCATTTAATATAACTTCACTATACATAATTTCAATTGTAAATTGATTAAAATGAAAAGCAAAATCGATTTTGTTATTTAAATATTGAGATATTTTTATATCTGCATTTTTCACTATTCCAGCATCAGGGATTTTCTCTTTTGATACATATAAACTTTTATAATTTGTCGTATAAATCATTTTTCCACAAAGAGTTTGTTGATCCTTTTTAATAAATTGCATTCCATCTGAAGTAAGAGAGGACATTAAAACTGTCGCCAATTTCCTTTCCAATACAGGATATGCTTTTCTTGTTTGGGCCCTTTTAGGCTTTAATATATCAGGTCTTTCACGAATTTACATACCTTGGGCTTCAGTAAATTCTACTGATTTCAAAAATGCTAAATTACAATCTTTATAATTGACTTTATATAATAATACTGATTCTCCAGTCTGGCAACTAGTTTGCTGAAAGTTGCAAAAAGGATGTGACTGCAATTTTCCTGTAGCTTCATCAAATATACCATCAAAAGTTCTCAATTCTGTCTGATACTCTTCTGAAATCATTATCTTTTGTATTATCTTTCCACCCAATTTTACAGCTTCTCCTTCGCAATCAGCATTGGCTTCCATTGTACCTTTTCAGATAACAGATTCTCTCATTATTGATCCAACTTTTGCAGCTAATTTTAATGTTTCATCAATTTTTAATTCTTTAGTCTGAAAGGCTGCCTCACAATTTTCGGGTAATATTTCTACTGGCCTTGGTATGGCATCAATCTTAATCAAAGAAGTGTGACTCCATCTTCCACAATGAAATACATAAGTTGCTTTTTTCACAATACATTCTCTCACTTTTGCTCTACGAAATCCTGATTCTTGATACAAGTGATACAATACATTAACCTTTTCTTTAATATGTAACGGGTAAGCTTCCGCACACTCAGCAACATCTAATAACGAATACGTTTTTCCACTTCAGTTTGTGAACAATCATAAGCTACAAATGCTTGAGCTTGGTTCATTCCTAATATAATAAATAAAATTAAAGTGAACCACCACAATTTAGAACTATTATTAATATTAAATTCATGTTTAGTTTTATCATTATTAATACTATCAATGTCTTTGATTGCTTTTTTCAAAAATGATTTATCAATTTTTGAAGTGTAAGTATCTTGAACTGTCGCAACATTTTCCTGTTTAATATTATTCTCGACATCTTCAACATCTATATTCATGCACTGTATTGAAGGTTCAATTTTAATATCTTTATCCACTGAAAGAGGTAAATCTAGACTCAAATTACTCGTAATGTAAATATCATTAATTTCTTTATTTGTGGCATTAATTTCATCAATAAAAAAATTTTTGAATCTGGTTCATTTCACCATCTAAAATTACATAATCATAAATATAATTCTCGTCTTCTAATTATTGATTTCTATAAAACAATTGAACTGATCCGGATATCTTAATTAAGCTTTCAATCTTTTCTCTCAACTTTTTTACTTTAGCACACCAATTTTCAGCTAAGTAAACTACATCTTTTCCTAGAATATTCAAAGCCAAATACATTTTTGGTATATTCAAATTTTTTTTTATATAATACATGGCAAACTTTTTTAATAATTCTTTTATTTTTACTCCAAATTTTGTTACTTCATGAATTCGTGTCACCAATATTGGCTTTAAAAAACTTACTAATCTTTCTGAGACTGTAAAGGTATCAATTTCTTTTAATAAATCAATAATTTTTTGTTCATTGTAGAATTCATTCTTAAATTCATTAATAAGACTCAATGTAATTTCTTTTATACGTGTCTCTGTTTCCAATTCATATTTTAATTCAAGAAACTTGTATTTTAACATCAACCATATTTTTCTGAGAAGGTAAAATGCCATAAGCAATTAAATATTCTCCATTTTCTAAAATCTGATTATTAAAAGTTAACATAATATTCTTACTTTCCATTTTAGATATAACTTCCTCCATTAAATCTTTAACCTTACTCTGCAACGATAACTCAAGTAAAATAATTTCTTTTCCACAACTACTAACAACAATAGGCAACTTTTCAAAAACTAGACTGTCTTAATTCTTTTCCAAAAATCCGCATCATTTCCTTAGCTTTTACATTGGAATTTTCACTATTATATAAATGATCTGACAATAATTTTACTAAACTTTCTTTTTTCTCGATATTTAAACTAATTTTGGAGACTTTTCCAATATTTTTAAATAATTTGTTCACAGTTTCTTTACTCAATTCCACTTGATTTGATACTCTATTAATGAGAATTCTTATTTTATCTACTTCTAATTCATAAACCTTTGTACATACAGGTTTATCATCAATCATAAATTCAGTTGCGTTTTTACTTGTTTCATGATGTCTTTTCCTTGATTCATCTTTACTAGCTGATTTTGTTAACATCGATGATTTACTTTTAGTATCGCCCATTCGAACAGATAATCTGTCAAATTGTGTTCTCAACTCATCAAATTCAGTTTTCCTTGTATTGTTAGCACTATCATCATCTGATGATAGATAATTAACATCCGCCGTTTGTCTTGGAATTTTATATGTTTTTTTCAAAATTGAAGGTGAATATTGCTTTGCAGTTGATCTACAAGTTCTGGCTAGGTGTCCAAACTTTTTACATTTTTCGCATTGAATTTGACAATTTATATTAACTCTATCGCGTTGTGGCGATGGTGTTAAAGATCTGGTATTAAATCTACAAACATTTGCTGTATGACCTCTTTTCCCACAATTATAACATGTAATAGTATTTGCTGTATTGCTTGGGAAGGTTTGTTCTTTAAACCAACACTGATTACTTGCATGGCCTAGTTTATTGCAATTAAAACATCTGGGGATCTTTTTGTCAACATTTTTTCGCACAAAATTTGGACTAACATTACGAAAATTTGATCTGGGGATATTGAACTTCTATTACCACTATTAAAGTTATTGTTTTGATTAGTTTGAGGTCTGTATTTTCGATTGTTGTTTATTTGTTAAGGTCTTTTTATTTTTGGAGATGAATAACTATCGCTTTCTCTTTCAGAATCGCTTTGTCTTAGGATCGATTTTTGTAGTCGTTCGAAAGATTTCATCTCAGTTGCAAAAACTGAACGAGTTGGAACTGCATTTGAATTCATTTCGATTTTCATTGCTTTTTTCACTAACTCATCAAATTTGGCATATTCAACTAAACTCAATGTAGCTTTAATATGATTCTGAACCCCAGACCAAAATTGATCCTCCACCAGTTTTGATGTCTGCTCTGTCCATTTTTTTGCGATCACCAAAAGCTTTTTCTGCAAGCAAATTCACTTACGGATTCATTGGCATTTTGTATTCTCGTATAGAACTTTTTGCGTAAAATTTGTCCAATGTCTCCACTGATTAATTTTTCTACAAGAGCATCCTTTATTTTTGACCAGTCAACAACTGTCCTTTTATCAATCTGAGTATAAGCTTCTCTGGCTGCCCCTTTTAGGTACAAAGGCAATCTTTGAATCATAGTTTTATCTGACCAACCGTACGCCGAAGCATACATATAATAATCTGTCATAAAATCAACGAATTCAACAGGATCTCCTCCATATTGATTTACTGGTAATCTTTGAAAATTTGCAATATCATTATTATTTTCACGATTCTCATCTGCTATTTAACTTTTTTATTACGTAAATTATACTTCGACAGTTTTATTTTCTTTCAAATATTAATAAATTCAAAATCTTCAAATGTTTTCAATTTAAAACCAGCGTCGGCTCACCAAATATTATTTTGGGTATTCGAAAATATTCTTTTGTTAACTACTTTAAGCAAGCTTTCAAATATAATTATCTGACTCCTTTTCAAATGGTTCTTCCTAACTTTGTAATGAATATAGTAATTTGATGAACCCTCTCTTGAAGGTTTCAATTTCTTTTGAATGAATCTCGTCGGAGATTATTTTTCAAATATTAGCAATAGTAATAAGTCAAAGGAATTCTGTTTAAAAAAAACTTTATTCAATTGAATTACAAAAATTCTTCCAATACAACGTATAAATAACAGTGGAGGATTCCAAAATATTTCGAACAATTTTCTTCTAAAAATTTATGACTTCTACTTAATTATTAGTTTTACAAAATTTATGAGTTTATTGTTTCAGTTTGGGGTATTTATACCCATTTTGATACAAAAAATTAAATATTAAATAAAAATTACTTATATTAGTTTTTTAAGAAAATAAAATTTAATTTTTTAAAAAAACATTAATTTAAAAAAAAAATAAAAATTTATTTAAATTTTCAAAATAAATTGTAATCTTGCAATTATAATTTGTTTAACTGGGCTTAAATGCCCATTTATTTAAATCTCCTTTTAAATTGTGTTTCTAATTCGATATTTGAAGAGAGACTAATCCCAGCCTAATTGCTGTTTGATTAGTCCTCCTTTAAATAAAAATAGT
The DNA here is from genome assembly GCA_001938485.1 of Girardia tigrina. Classification (NCBI taxonomy): domain Eukaryota; kingdom Metazoa; phylum Platyhelminthes; order Tricladida; family Dugesiidae; genus Girardia; species Girardia tigrina. The sequence continues at coordinate 37,698 of MQRK01250014.1, forward strand.
GGGCATAACTGCTCATTTCATTTTTCAACAATCCTGGGTAAGGATTTATTTATTTTTTTAATTTTATTATTTTTTTATAATATATAATTTTTTTTATATATTAATAATTATAATAATAATAATAAAATAATTCAAATAATAATAATAAAAATAAAATAATAATATAATAATAAAATATAATAATAATGATAAAAATAATATAATAATAATAATAATTTAGTAATAAAAATAATAATAATAAATTATTAATAATAAAATAATAATATTAATAATAATAAATTAATAATAATCACTTTCAAAGCCTTCAATGGTTTTTTCCAACCAACACAGGAGTGCCCCCTTAATGAACGGGCCCCTGCTAGGGAGGAAAAACTCGTTGACAAAGTGCTAAATAATAGTAATTAATTTTTAAAAAAAATAAAAATATAATAATAATGACAAAATAATAATAATAATAGTATTAATTAATTTATAATATTCAAAAAAGTCAAAATAATAACAATAAATCTAATAAAAATATAGCAATAATTATAAAATAAATAATAATAATAATAATAATAATAACTAAATAGTTATAATTTTAATATAATAAATAATAGTGCTAAAATAATATTATTTATATTAATAATATTACTTATACAAATACAAATTATTCCTATTAACTACATTGAGTCCCTGAGCACTGAGCTCAAACAAAAGGGAAGTTACAAAGGGATTTATCACCACATTTTATTTATATTTTTTTGTTATTTATATATATATATATATATTTAATTTAATTTTATCTTTTAGGAGGGTAAGAATTATATTTTTAAATTTTAATTAATAATATATATATTTTTTTCAGATCCTTAACAGTTGTGGAAAAGTTCTTTTCCGTTTCTTTCAACTCAGACATGAAATTGATATTTTCCTTACCGAGAAAGATCACTCTGAACCACTTTTGTCAAATCGTGAATGGCTCTAGAAGTTGGCAATTTTTGCAGATTTGGTAAATCATATGAACAATTTAAATTCAAAATTACAAAGTGAAAATAATTTAATTTGCGATTTTTACACAAATATAAAAGCATTCAGAGCAAAGTTGCTAGAAAGCCTCATAAACAATACATATGCAATGCTGTGCAGAATTGTATAAAACGTACCAAGGGACATTTCTTTTGCCTTTCATAAATATAGTTATCGAAGACCTTATGAAGAGAACTCACACATTTGACAGAACATTTATTACATTCACATTTCTTATCATCTTTATGATGATCAATAGTATTACTTTCACTATAATCTATCAATCAATTTTCAATATCTCTCATTATAATCTGAACTATACTTGAGAAGATTATTTTATTTAAAAATATTTAATTTAAAATTTAATTGGCTGAAATAAAATATTTTTATAGTCATTTTTAAACATTAATTTGATTTTAATTATTTAAAAATTTACAAAAATAAAATCAATAAAATTATTTAAAAATTGCAATAATAAAAATTTGAATATTAAATCTAAATTTAAATAAATTAGTTTCAGATTATAAAAAAATAAATATTGATAATCCATCTGGTTAGGAGAGGCACAATCTCAAATCAACATACAACATTTAAACATGCAAACACTACACAAACACATCCACACACCAAATATTCCTCATAGATCTAAAACAAAAATTTCGGAAACGTTTTGCTAAACTGGATGCAAATGCTGCGGAAATAAGGTTTTTTTCAAAATCCGTTCGATTGTGATATTGAAAATATTCCAACCCATTTTCAAATGGAAGTAATTGAACTGTAGGTAGAGGAACGTATTAAAAATAAATATAAGGAAGAAAACTTGATTGATTTTTATAAAAATTTGGATTTGGACCACTTTCCAAATTTAAAAAAAATTTCTTGCCAGTTTATTTCTATGTTTGTGACGACTTGTGTCCCCGATTGTGTCCCAGCGTTCAGCCAGCGTATTGCTGCCTCAATCGACAAGAGGCGTGTCTTTCGGGGACCTGTCGCTCCAAGCTGAAGGCAGAAGACTGCAGCATCCATCGTTGTCATATCACTACACGCAATCATTTGGAAACTGTGGGCCAGCGATTGAATCAAGTATTCGTCTAGTAAAGACTTGATGCCGACCCCC
>MQRK01250014.1:40184-51828 GCA_001938485.1 Girardia tigrina
TTGTTCGGGTTGTGTGGGATTGCTATTCTCGAACATTTGGAGGGTCTGAATTTAATTCCTATTATGTTGGTCAACTCAACCGCCTTATCCACCATTTGTTGCATGTGATACTGATTGTCCGCCAGTATATATATTGATTAATGCCGTCATCAATCTGGGTCAAACATACACTCATTCATTTCACCATACACACTATTTCGGTTGTGACCTATTACACAACAATACAAAGATCACACCTCAAACATTCCATACATAAATTACACAACATTCAATTATTAGTTTCGATAATAATTCTCCTCACATATATAATTATTAAATCAAGCTGAGTTATGGCTTTTCAATTTCGCAAAAAGTAAGATGGAACCAATTGCACCAGTAAAACGTAAAAAATTATGGAGGAAGAATTCGTTAATAAAAGCAATTGATGATGTTTTGTGTTTCAATGTAATTTGAGTGTTGATTTGTGATTATGTTAGATGCTTGATATATATTATTATCTGAACTAATTTGTGTTAAATACTCAAATTTATGTTTAATATATTATGCTTGTTTATTTTTTTGGTAAACAAAAATTATTAGTACTAACACCAAAGATTGCGGTAGTAAATACCCTTGTAAAGCTTCACCACACTAGCTTTCTATAGATCGATGTTTTATGTAATATTCGTATTTCTTTCGTGCTTCGTTTTTCTGGGCAATTTCCATGGCAATTGAAAATAATTTACCTTCGTATTAAACGTTTTAAATGCATATATGTTATTAAAGTTTATTCAGATTGAGTGAAAGATAATCCTAATTGTATGTTGTAAATATTGTGTGAGTTTCTTCAAAACGCAAGCTAATTTCTTCGTATAATCAAGTTAGAAATAGTTTAAACGTTTATTACGCTTGGAGGGGATTCCGTGCCTCCACGTTGTTTTGGACAGATAACGGTAGTAATCGCCTTTCATTTTTAAGAAGAACACTTTAGCTTCACCGCCATTTGTAGCCACCAACAAGAACTCATCGAGTAAGGCTATTATATCAGCGCAAACTTCATTCAATTCTCTTTCAATTTGACTTCGGTAGGCTTTAATCAGTGGAAGTCGAGAAGGATCTTTTTGTTCGATGCTACTCATCATCCTCCACCACGCTCTCCGATTTCCGATTACGTTTTTATATGCTACGGATAACAAGTCACGCTCATCCATGTTTAATTCGCCAGTCATTTTAACGACATCTCTCATCGCATTAACCACTCCATCATATTTCTCAGCCCGTTCAGCTAATTTAGCTCTATACACTTTCACCTCTCTATCAGCCATTTTATCAATTTATTCTTTTTGTTCGTTCGATTAAATTATTTCTTTTGTATTTAAAAAATTGGATTGAAAACAATTGAGATTGACACAAAGACCTTTTATTATTTTTTTTTAAATTGACAAACTTTTTTAAAATTGTGAGAACAATTCACACAAAAAAAACTCCCCCCACACACACACAACAAACAGACATTCACCAATCATTATTTACATATCAAACATGCATACACACTGCATTCATACATAAAAAAGAAATTACCAGTGATTGATATGGAAAACAATGAGGCTCACAACCCGCTCGCCATTCAAAATATCGAGACAATCAATCACTCGTTTCGAATTTTGATTGGCGATTACATAATTTAATTGCTTGTCACTGCTGGATGATAATTAATTTTCCAATTTCTTTGTTAAAACTTTTTAATTAGTTATGAATATATGAAACCTTTTAACGAATTTTTCTATTTAAATTCAGTGCCATGATTATGATTCACCATGAATATTTTTTTTCTTTTTAATTAATTAATTTATTTAATTTTATTTAATTATATTTTATTTATTTAATTTAATTTATTTATTTTCTTTTTATTTAATTTGTTAATTTATTTAATTATTTTAATTGATTTAATTTATTATATGTTTTATTTATAAATTTTTGAAACTGGCAAAAAAATGTTCGGTCAAATTGACAATTCTCCGTTCCAACGCTAAACGAAGATCGTTTAAACGTTTAGAAAATTTTAAAACGTGCCCACGTCTAGATACACCATTCTCACTAGCTAGACCTCCTGCTAATCGTCCAATATTTTGAAACAATAGTTATTAAATGGAATTTTATGTTATTGTTTTGAATATATTTTCAAAATTTTCACTATCATGTAATTACAATTATAATTTTATATGTTCATATTATTAATAAACTTATCATTTATCTGTGAATTCACTGATTATGTGTTTTTAATATCATAATTTATTTATGTGACCAGCGGGACTATCTTCCGATGCACCATCCGGCCCGCGTTGTCAAAAGTTTGAAGACCCCTGATCTATATTATGAAGTTTCCAATTTGTTTTTCTGTTGTGATGACGATGAATAAACTGGAATTATGAACTGTAGTTTTATCATGTCACATTGAGTTGATTGTGAACGCAAACTTTAAAGACAGTGGTTATTTTACTTCTCTAGTTGTAATTTGTTATTTTCAGAATGGATTTTTCAGAATGGATCTTCAAGTTCGAGTTTGGGGCGCGTTTGCAGAAGCTGTCTGTTCAAGAATAAGTCCTCGCCCCATTTTCCAAATGATGTTTTGATAAAGTGTTCGAGGTCCCAACTCTTCCTCCATCTCCAAATCCTTCAGCCGTACGATAGTGCTTTCAAGTAGGTACAACAACCGGTCTAGTTCCTGCACATTCCTGTTATTCAGCGGTCTGAAATACCGGATTTCCTCATGAATGGATGCATAGATCCGGCCTGGACCTCCATATCTGGCATCGAGCTTCCACAGGCTTTCTTTGTAAGCTGCTGCACTGAATCCAAGACATTCTATTAGGTTCAGCGCCTCTCCTTTCAAATATTTCCCCAGGTACAGCAACTTCTCAAGATCCGATGCGGAGGTTTCATCCACGCATAATTTAAAGGCCGCTTTCCAAGCTTCATACTCCTTGTTGGTTCCTCCAAATACGGGTAATTGGATGCGCTCCATTCTGTCCAAGCTCCTCCCTTTTCTCGAAGAGCTGACCGAATCTTCTGAGCTATTCGATGATGCATCCTCCGAATCTACTTTCTCTGACTTCTGCAGAGAATGTATCTTTTTTGATTCCCGTCCTGAAGTTAATTTTTCTTTCACTTGCATTCGCTTTTCATATAAAACCGTCAACGCCTCCTCTCTCTGGTCCAGTTTCTCCATCTCTTCCTGCAATTTGTCCGCATTCTCCAGATCCCCGGCCTGATCGTAATGCTCCATTAGTACCTTGAAACTTGCTAATAAATCCTCGTTTTTATCTTGATATTCCTGATGTAAACCCCACCATTGTACATTAGGGATGTCAGAATCCAATAGCCGTTTATAAGCGAAGGTTAGTGGCCGTTTGTCATCTCTTTTTTGTAGGACCAACTTCCGGAAGTTCATTGAACTGAGTTGCCCTGATTGTTCCAGAGTGATCTGTGGTTCCTCTTCTGGTAGATCCATTCCACCCAGCAATTTTTCCACACATTCAATTTTAGCGTATTTGGAGAGACCGCACTCAACTATTGACTGTTTATTCTCCAGAAACTTCCCCTGGAATATCAATTGTTGAAAATGAATGGGTACTCTCTCTTTTTCCCATATTCTTTCTTTAATATTTGTTATCGTACTGACAGCCCCATTAATGCTTATAATCCGTCCATCCATCAATCGAATGAAGACGGGCATGAGATTTTTCGCATCAGAATTAACTTTTGCTTCAAAGAGGTCGTAATTTGTTTTATTATCTCTGATTGAGGTTAATTCGTTTGATGAATCGAATTCACTGAACTCGATCGATCTCTCACTTGTATTTTCTTTCTCTCTTCCGTCCTCGAACTCCTCGTGTCTGTCGTGTATTGTGCGTGTTACATGTCCTCTCGCGTTCGGTCTGAGTACCTCAGGCACCATATTATCTTTCTCGTGAGTACTTCTCTCGCGTGCTCACTTTCTGGAAACAAAGCGAAAATATTTCTCACTCGCGTAGAGCGATGCAACCCACACGCCAACTACCAATACACACGCATTCTCAACGCGACACACACGTGGTCTGGCTCGAGGACACTCTCCACAATCTGTCTCAGATAACTGTGCTCGCTCTCGCACTCATTCTTCCGATCGATCAATATCTTTCTATCAAGGAACGCCGCGATCGTCTCTTTCTCTCCAGCTCTTTCTTTCAACGACGATCGAGACAGATTACTTCCATCAATTTCGGTGTCCTTATCACCATAGATATAAATCAATCGACACATGAGATTTGCTTGATCGATCAAACATATTAGTGGAATTTTATTATTATTAATTTTATAAATTTTAATGATTGTTCTATGGAACTCTATCGGTGAAAGAATCAATCTCTTAAGATTGCCGAGTCTCTGACAAGCCTTTATGGCATCACTGATTAATTTGATTCTGTTTGCGTGTAGCTCGAGTGACGCCAAAGGGTGCCCGCGAGTATTGGCGAGTTCACTAAATCCCGTTAGATCACTAATCGCATTATACGATGCATTTAATTTAACCAACTGTCGCAATTGAGATAATCCTTCCAATTTTTTTATTCGATTCGCCGATAGATTTAACGTTCTCAAATGAATCAGTGAATCGAGACCGCTAATTTTCGTGATCGCATTCGACGACAAATCCAGATGCTTCAAGTTACTCAGATTATCCAATCCTCTCATAACAATGATTGAATTATAGGGTAAATTCAATGTCGAAATGTTCGGTCTCAATCGAACATTCAAGACGTCTTTTATACCGCAATCGATAAAATTCTCTTCGATAACGTTTTCCGATTCGAATTGCCCCTAAGAAAGCATTTCATTCTTACTGATGGATACTTCGTTTGAACAATCGACTGAAGTAAAATTCGAAGAATTATGACACTGTTCTGCTTTCATTGAGTATAGTTCCATATTGTCAAACCGGCCATTGATGATCGTCACGAGTGCGTTATCCTGTAGCAGCTGTCGGTTCAAATTCAGTGGAACATAAGTACTCTCGAATATACCACGAACAAACCTCAACCAACTGGGCAACAACTTCTCTGCGCGGTTCATTATGAGGACTTTCCAACTGTATAGAGAGACTCCGAAAGCATTTCCGCTCTTTCGTGAGATTTCATACAGAATCTGCTCAAGATTCGTAACGAATAAAATTGATTCAATATCGTTTAACTCATTATTATCATTAATTTTATTATAAATAAATAAATATACAATATAAATTTTATTAAATATTAAATAACACTCTATCGACGAAGGATAGAGCCGGTCTGAGCGCGGTTGCTCCAAACAGAGCAACCACGCTCTGCTACCAATTGGAAATAATTTAAAATTACTTTTGTTGGGGCCAAGTATTAACGTTCGGGACCAAATAGGACCAAATCTGTGCTAGCGAAAGATCTATCCATTAGGGATGTTAGGGATTCGTACGTGGATGACATCATAGTAGATCTAAACAGAGTCAGTAGTCAACAGGTGTAAAGTGTGCTTGAGAGTTTTGGACTACTGGTAAAACCAGCTGAAAAGCTGTGCGGAGGCAGAGTTCTAGGGCTGCGGATATATGAAGAGAACTGAGTGACGAGATGGAAACAGGACAATTTTATACAAGAAGTTAGTGCAGAGTCGAAGAAAAGGGAGATTTTTTCGTGGTACGAGCAAGTGACCGGATATTTCCTGATTGCAGGTTGGTTAAGATCAGCTTGTAGTTTTTTGAAACGTATGGTGAGTGAGAGGAAGTGGGACGAGAAAATAGATAAGACAAGCATGAATATTTTAAATTACATCACGAAGTGACTGGACGCTTATGATCCGGTGGGTGGAGTGTTGGACATCCCAAAGACAAATGAAGGTCGTGTGTGGTGTGACGCCAAGAGTTTGGCTATTGGGGTATGTTTGGAGCTAAACCACTCAATCATGGAAGATAATTGTTGGTTGTGGAAAAAATACTATATCTTTCATATAAATTTAGCGGAATTAGAGGCAGTGTTGAAAGGGGTGAACGTGGCATTAGCATGGGATGTGAATGAAATAGAGATATTGTGTGATTCGGCTACAGTATGTTCGTGGGTGAAATCTATTGTCACGAGTGATAAACGGGTTCACGTGCACTGACTTTTGAAGTATTGGTAAAAAGTCGTTTGTTTTTGTTTAGCAATTAATACAAGAATGTGAAGTCCAAGGAGGAATGGAGTCGGATGATCTGGAGAAGACATTTTCAGATAGATTTAGACAAAAAAGATTTGAAAAAGGAGTCCTCACCAGATTTTGTAACAATCTATTTGACGCTGAGACCGATACAGAGAGAAAAGAGGTTAGACAATGGTACGAGGAGAAATACTTTCAGGTGATAGAAGAACTGGATGATTTAACTGTACTCGGCATAAAATTGGAAAAAGAAGATCAAATTCAAGAAGTAGACAACCATCTCAAAGACCTAGAATTGAAATATGAGGATATTGAACATATAATGCATGCAAGGGAAGAAAAAAAGTTGATTAATGCTGAAAGTGTGAGAAATAACGATGGGAGCGCAACACGTGAGGAATATTTTAGATTGTTTGAATGTGTAAATGTGTTGATGCTGTATGTTGATTTAAATATGTTGAATTTAGAATGGTGATTCTCCAACCCAGATAGAAATTGATATTTTTTTATTAAATTTAAAGTAATTGACTATTCGAACATAATTAAAATAATCATTTTATAAGTTCATATCTTTAATTTCAGAATTAAAATTAAGTTTAATAATTTTAATAATTATTTTAATAATTATTTTGGGATTTATTGAACAATGGTAAAAATTAATATTTTTAATTAATAATTTTTAGAGGTTAAATATTTTAAAAAATAACGTAGAAAAATTGTTCAAATAATCATGATTAAAAAAAGAAATAAGAAAAACAATTAGAAAGATGACAAACGATGACAGACCTTCTGAGAGTTTTAATGATTCTAAATGTAATTTCAATAAAGATTCAAACGAGACTTGTTTAAATGTTCTTAATATGGCGACACACGACCACGTAACACCAATTATTAAGGGACCGGAGACATTCGATGGGTCAGAAGCATAATTAGAAGAATTCATAATAAGCTTTGAGAGATATTCAAAGATTTTGGGATTTAAGATAGAAAGAAAAGCAATATTAGTTACAGCATTCATGACCCCAGAAGCGATAAACAAATATGAGAAAACACAAGAAGGCAGTTTGGAAACAAGAATGATAAGTGCATTCTCGAAAGAGAAAAATATTTTAGAGATAATGAAAGAGCTTGTAGAGATTAGAATCGGGGATAAAAATCCATCAGAAGTATTTAAAAAGATTGATGATCTAGTGGAAAAACTAGTTGAGAAAAAACTAGGAAAAAAGGAACTTTCAGATCTAGCGTACGACAATGTCGTCGAAGATAGAGAAGTAAGAAGAGAAATGAATCTGAGAAATGCTACAAAAGTAGAAGATATAAAAAAATATCCAGGAGAAAATTTACGAATTTGAGCTGAAAGACAGGAATATAAGAGTGGACGCATACACAACAAAGGAAAATAAAGAATGCAAGAAAGTAAAATATAGAACAAGAAGACCGAGACCAAGATACGAAGAGAGAAAGAACGAAGAACCAAGAAGAAATTTTAATGCGAGAAGGATCATATGTCGGGCCAGCTATGAACAAGGACATGTGAGATGGGAATGCCCAAATGTTAAATGCAACCATTGTAATAAGAATCTAAGAACACAATGTTATGGGAATCCAAGCAGATTTAGAGAACACGAACAATCTGGAAGAGAAGATACAAGGATTAGAAGAAATGAACGAAAAGAATACACAAACACACGGTACAGAGGTCGGATTGGATATTAGAATAGAAGAGACCAAGTAGCAGAATTAGAAGACTCCGATGACGAGTGGAATAGAATGTCGGAAAGACCGAATAAAAAAGAAAGTCTAACAAGAAGAGAAAATATTACAAACAAGAAAAATTTCAGAGACGAACAGGGGAATGATTATGCACGGTCACAGGGAGAAGTGATCAGTGCACTTCACTAAGAAACGAATTTATGTGTATGTTTGACTATATGAATGATTGTTTGTATGGGATGCTGTTGAAAATATTCCTCGGGAATTGTGTATATTAGATGGTGAAAACGAAATAGAAAATGAGAAATGTGACAGTTTGATCACAGAAAAAGATGAAGTGAGAAGCACAGAAATAATGAAAATATCAAAATTTAAAATAGAATACGAAGAACTGAAAGGGAGACCTAGTATAGAATTTCAAATAAAGAATAAAAAAGTACGATGTCTATTGGATACGGGAGCACGAGTCAGTGTAATTAAAATAAACTTACTCAATAATATGGAAAATATCAAAATAAAAGAGACAAAAAGACGTAAACACTGTGCTAACGATACGGAACTAGTAAATTAAGGAATAGTACAACTAAAGATTAAGATTGAAAGAATACAGAAAATAGTGGACTTTTTTGTAGTAAAAGATTTAAACCCGAAATGATTGCAGGAATGGATTTTTTAAATAAATTCAGCATAAAACTAAAGAAAGAAACAGGATACAACGAAGGAGTGATGGTAATACGCGATACTTTAACTGATGGAGACAGACTTAAAAGAATAAGGAAAATATACGCAGATAAGATAGATGAACCATTAATGAAATTACTAATAGAATATAAAACGATATTTATGGCGGACAAATGGGATATCGGGAAGACCACATTAACTAAGCATAACATTAAAATGCAAGGAGAACCAATATTGGTAAAACCATACCGACAGCCAAAACACTTTGAGGAAAAACTAGACGATATTATCAAGAATTACGAGGAAAATGATATCATTGAAAAATGTAGTTTGCCGTGGAACTTTCCGCTAAAATGTATTGTATGGAAAAAAGACAAACAGGATATCCGAGTATGTGTTGATTTTCGACAATTAAATAAAGTCACAATCAAACCAACATTTACAATGCCAAATGTAGAAGAAATGCTAAATACATTAAATGGAGCGAAATACTTCAGCACGATCGACTTGGGGAGTGCATATCATCAAGTCGAATTGGAGAACAATTCAAAATTAAAAACTGCATTTTCGACAAAGAACGACCAATATTGTTTTAAAAGAATGAAATTCGGAATTGCATCTGCTCCAGTGACATTTCAAGAACTAATGACAAGAGTGTTAGGAGAATTAAACTGTAAAGAAGGAATTGTATACCTGGACGATATTCTAATCTTCGCAAAAGACAAAGAAGAACATTTCAGACGAGTCGAATACATTTTTCAAAAGATTAAAGAATCGGGCCTTCGGATAAACCCTGAAAAGTGTCAATTCATGGTAGAAAAGACAAAAGTTTTAGGATATGTCGTGAGCAAAGATGGTATAGAGACGGATAAAACGAAAATTGAAGCAATCGACAAATTTCAAAATCCTTCATGCATTAAACATTTAAGAAGATTCTTGGGGCTAACGAACTATTATAGAAAATTTTTGAAGGATTATGCAAAATATTTAAAAATACTGAAAGGGTTATGTGGAAAAAATAAAGATAAAAAATTGACATGGACAAAGGAATGTGACGAAGCATTTCAGACATTAAAAGATAAAATGACAAAAACACCGATACTTGCATATCCAGATTTCGAAAAGGAGTTTATACTGGATATAGCCTCCAGTTTTGATACAATCGGGGCAGTACTGGCACAGAAGGATGCATACGGAAGGGAAAGAGCAATTGTATATGGATCCCACAGGATGAACAAATACGAACTGAGATACTGTATTACAAGAAAAGAATTATTGGCAAACTGTTACTTTACCCAACACTTCAAGCACTTCTTTTACGGAAAGAAGTTTTTGCTTAGAACGGACCATAAGGCCATCACATTCATGATGACAACGAAGAACCCAATAACTCCACAATTCCAAACTTGGGTAAACTTCCTTAGTGGACTAGACATGAGGATGGAATACCGCAAGGGCGAAAAACACACTAATGCAGACGCAATTTTGAGAAATACATGTGAACTATGTGTACAATATCAGACAATGCACGATGACGCTAAAAAAGGAAAAGTTAAAACTAGAATCCTTTCCTTAACTGAAGATTCAGAAGAGTTCATTTGGCAGACGAATGATAAAGAAATAGAACAGATTAAAGAAAATATTAGAATGTGAAAGACAAATGAATGGCTTCTAAAAAACAATATAGTGACGACAAGAAATAACAAATATTGGATCCCTTTGAAGAAGAGAACAGATTTTATAGAAGATATACATAAAATGTTACGCTACGCAGGAAGTAAGAAAGTTTACAATTACATAAAAAATGACTTCAATATGTATGAAATGAGACAACAAATAAAGAACATCGTACAAAGTTGCGCAAACTGCCAGAAAAGGAAGACGCTGACGGCATAAACGAAAGAGAAACACATTAAACAATCTGTCGACGAACCATTTCAAAAAATTTACATGGACTTTTGCGGACCATTCAGAAGGACTATGAATGGATACCAATACATTTTAGCAATAATCGATCAATTTAGTAGGTAAATCAGTTTGACCGCAGTGGCACACCAAGACGAGAAGACTACACGGAAGGTACTATTGGAAAAATGGATTTGGAAATTCGGACTACCAAAGAAGATACACGTTGATAGAGGGAAAACTTTTGAATCAGCACTCTTTAAAGAAACGACGAAAAGATTTAAGACGGAGATAGTCTATTCAAGTCCTTATCACAACAACACTAACGAAATCACAGAAAGACAATTCAGAACAATAAGAGACGCCATAAATATACGATTAAATGATGAAATGCATAGAGATTGGGTAGAAATGTTGGCGGAAATAGAATTCATGTTAAACGGTGCAATCCAAGCAACAAATGGAATATCTCCCTCCGAGATAATCTTCGGAAGAAAACTAAGACATTGGTGGAAAACTACAACAGAAGGAAAAATTCGAGAAAAAGCAAATAAAAAAATAATTGAAACAAAACGAATATTTCAGGTCGGAGATAAAGTCTTGATAAAGAAAGTTCACCCATCAAAAGATGATGACCGTTATATGGGATCAGCTAAAATTATAAAGCAAAGACACGAAAGAAGTTATGAGATACAACTAGAGGACGGCAGGATCTTGATCAGAAATGTAGAATGGCTAAAGCCATTTAAACCGAAATATTTTATATTTTAAATTGTTTGAATGTGTAAATGTGTGGATGCTGTATGTTGATTTAAGTATGTTGAATTTAGAATGGTGATTCTACAACCCAGATGGAAATTGGTATTTTTTATTAAATTTAAAGTGATTGACTAAAATAAAATAAAACCAATACTCGAGCGGAACGAATAGACAACGGGAGACTAGGAAATGCTTCGGATGTGTAATGGAGGGCCATATTAGGAGAGACTGTACAGAAAGAAGACAAATCAAATGCTATGGTTGTGGACAGCAGGGGCATGTAAGAAGAAGGTGTCCGAATATCGAATGTAAACGGTGCCATAATAAAGGTCATCGGGAGGACGAATGTTACACCAACTTAAACAGGAGAAGAAACCAACAAAGATCAACGAATAACAATTACCAAGGA
>MQRK01250021.1:30508-41190 GCA_001938485.1 Girardia tigrina
AATTATCACCAACAGAGAATGCGACTGGTCAATGACGAAGAAAAGAATTGATCTTCAGATCACCAACCGCGGCGGAAGAGAGCTCTGGCTTATTGACGTCAAAACACCATACGACACGGACAGGCTCTTGGAAAATGCCAGAGATGAGAACGAAAAGAAGTATAAGCAGCTCTTTGACGAAGCACGAGAAGTCCACAGGGGGTGGACAGTTCGTCTTGGCACCCTTGTGATTGGCTGCTTGGGATCCTGGCCGGAGGCGAATAACGAGATGTTGAAGCCGTTCAAATTGTCACAAACAACAATGACGAATTTGAGACGGATGTGCGCTGCCTCCAATGTCAAACACTGCTCTACGACTTGGAGCAAGCACAACACCGGCCAATGGAACCCGCTATCAGACGAGAAGTGAGGTGATGCGTGATCGGCGCGAAACACTTCAATGAGCGATCTAGCTCGGAGTGCCCGATTGTTGTCAATAGACGACACATTTAACTGTTTATATTAATAAACTTTGTATTTTTTTTTTTGACAACACTCAACCTAGAAATTTCGAAAACAACAACAAGACTGCTCGAAGCGATCGCAACAATCCCGAAAGACGTTCTCAATAGCAACAACAAGGAGAAGCTGAACGAGATTGCGGACACTTTGATCACACTTGCGAAGATGTCACTGCTACTGGATCAAAAGGAACCGACCAAACAACAGATTGACTCTTCAGCTTCAAAGAAAGAACGGGAGAATCCGACTGAACAACCGAGGAAACGACCCGACACCGGAGAAACAATGAACCAACCGGCTTTTCCATCGACCGGAATATCGGATCTCGACATACCGGCACATCAACCGGAAATCCATCCGATTGGTAACTGTTCTAAATTTGATTATTATATTCCATGCAACAATAATCAGTTTATTGAATTGTCTAATGACATTATTATATTATTTAATTCATTTATCGATAATATCTTATTTAAAAAACTTTGAAAGATACACATCTGAAAATAATATTGATACTTCATATTATCTAGATTTTTTTAATAATAATTTAGAATTAAAAAAAATACAGCCCTTTTTTTTAAAGATCTAAGAAATAAAAATATACCAACACTTGTTTTTAATTATTTAAATGATTTTCACGATTTAAAAAAATCCATACAGGGATTTTTTACAATAAAAAGAACAAAAATTTTTTTAATGAATTTTTTACAGAATTCTTCTCAGAAACCTTCACAAAATTTTTATCTAGCAAAAAATTTTTTAATTATTATAATGCAAATATTGACATTTCAAAAAATATAGAAATTGACAATATTACATATAAAGAAATTTTCGACAACTTTAAAATCGAAATTCTGAAATTAATCTTTTTTGAAAAAGTCAAAAATGAATATAATTCGGTCATGGAATCCGATAATGACGGTTGGATAATAGCAAAAATTCAGAAAAAAAACAAACTAGTTAATAAAAAAAATTGCAACTCAGTCGGACCAAAAAAAATTATGAAAATTCTGAGATATATAAATATAAAAGAAATGTGATATTAATAGCAGAGTAAAAAATTACATATAAGAATAATTCTACAAAACATTAATTCTAAATGAAAAAAAATGAATTTAATACTACTTTTGTTTATTCCACTCTTCAGATTTGAATTAGTTTTAAATTAAAACAAAATTGTTGCATGCATTTTATTTCGAAAAAATATTTTTTTATTATTTTATTCTGAAAAATATTTTTTACGAAAATATATGAGTTATAAATTTTTTTGATAAAATAATTTATCTAATTAATTGTACGAAAATCATTTCTTTTCCATTTTTCTTAACTTACTTTCTATATATATATAGGTGAAAATTTTGATATATATAAAAGAAATGTGATATTAAAAGCAAAGTAAAAAATTAAAAACTAGAAAATTTCTACAAAAATTAATTTTAATTGAAAAAAATAAATTTAAAGGTATATATATATATATATATATATAAATGTATCCATGGAATTTAGAAACCTATTTTTGAGGGCATTTTACTCAATCAATTTTCTCCAAATTTTGCACCTTTACTCATTTTCGATGAAAATAAATTAGAATGTGAAAATTTGATCGAACTAGTAAATCAAAAAAACATTTTAACAAAAAGCGTTTTAAGAGTATCCAGAAATGCTTAAACTGTATTAAATAGTATGAAATCGTATTAAATTTTCCCTTCTACTAAAGGTTTTAATCGTTACTAGTAACAAAATAAATTGATTAAAAAATGTAATAGTAATTTTCCCTTCCACAAAAGATTACAAAAAAACTGTTTTATCAAGTATGTTCGTATAAAAAATGGATTAAAAAAAATTTGACTTACTTGTTTCATTGATAGTCATGTCAGATTACTAAAAAATGAATGTAATGTGGAAAAGTAAGATTTTATGAAGGTGATACATTTATTTGAAGGTGATTTGTTTATTAAACACGATAAATAAAATTAAATCTCAATTTTTATTTCATTTTCCATAAATGTATACTAAATAATATCTGGAAATGCCAGTTTGTTCTTTATGAAATTAAAAAGAAAATTGATAAAATTATTTTTTGTTTTCTAATTTAAAATAATTTGGACAGATAAATTGATTATTCTATTTTTTTGAATAATAAATTGTGAATAGAATTTATAATTTCAGGAAACCAAATTGTATTTTTTATCCAATTTTACAATTGTTATGTTTTTTTTACAAAGTATTACGTCTATAAGCAGTTAATTGTACCCGCGTTTATAAATAATAAGAGAAGTCAGACACGGGTACTTGAAAATGGGACTACCCTCTGTTGATTTTGGTTGATGTTGCCAGACGTTCCACTTATACGACCAAAACGATGATCGATTCGGGCGTCGATTAATTGGATTGAATTGTATGATCGATTAATCCAACGCGATTGTTGAGTGCAGAGACGCAGCCTCCATATTCGGACCATCGAAACGGTGCGAGTACCAAAATTTTGTAGAAATCGCTCGAGTACCCTTAATTGACCGGCAATAAATCGATGACAGTAGAGGGTAGCTCGTTGTTGACAACGATGAAATTATCCAAAGTCATCGATATGTTGTGGTGTCGTGTGTTGTTTTAAAAACATGTGAACATATCTTGGGAAACTTTGGCTTTGAGCCCCCAGCTTATCGGTAACCAACCATAAAATACTCTTATGTCAATGTAGCCTCTGCATGTATATTTTAACTCCTAATCTCTCAATATCTATGACCACAACTTGCCTCTCACCCAGCATACCATCTGCACGCAGTGATAAGTGATGAGGACCTTCCAAGTTCCAGATCTGCACAAGTTTAAGACCAGGTAGACCAGCCCTAATGGGTATGATGTGATGTTAGATTAAATTGATTTGCATTAATGTAATAA
This sequence comes from Girardia tigrina, assembly GCA_001938485.1. NCBI lineage: Eukaryota > Metazoa > Platyhelminthes > Tricladida > Dugesiidae > Girardia > Girardia tigrina. The sequence goes on from MQRK01250021.1 coordinate 33,911, forward strand.
CCCTACGATATGTTTTTAAATCCGAACACGGTTGTGTTGACCCCAGATAATGTATGTTACATCTTGCTATGTTAAACCCCCTTAGCAGGTATAATAGCTATGACAACATTCCATCTTTTATTATTTTAATCGTTATAAATCTATTTACAAAATGTGAACTCGAATACCCTAACGCAAATCCTCCATTTATGTATGTGATTTTAATGTCAAGATTCAGTGATATAGAAAAAGAAAGAGATGCTAATTATTTTTTAAACAATTCGATACTTGGCTATAATTTAAGAATAACGAATCAGCAACTCATATAATCTCGAAGAAATAAATTAATTTTTGAAAACATTTAACAACATTATTAATACTTTTGCGGATTCTCTGCCGCTTTCGTCGACTCACATAATCGTCGTCTCGATAATCCACGAAACACCATTGTGTTCCTAAGGTGCGCGACTCTTTCCCTTCGTCGGCCCTCAGCTTTTCTCTCATGCGGATCTGCAACTGTTCATAATAAAGACTCTCGAGCTCTCTTCTTTGGCTTTTCATTGCCACACCCGGTCTCACTACACGAGCGTACTCCTCGGGTTTGATAGAGGCCTCCTTGACTACCTTTAAACTCGCAGACAGTCGTTCAACACTATCACGAAGATTCGATATCTCTTTGTGATCCGCCGCTTTACTTTTCTTTAACGACTTGTTTTCAGCTTGAAGCCGCTCGATGGTAAACTTAGCTTGGGCTAACTCAATTTGTTGAAACATCTACAAAAGATTAACAAGAGTAAAATATGAGTCGTTGAGCGAGATTCATTTCTATTCTGCGGAAGCGGTCATGAAAGATAGCAGTCGGACTCCGAAACTGCCTTCCGGTATGAATTCTTGAGTTTTGTTGTCACTCAGAGACTTCATAAATCGCGGACTTTTTCTTGTCTGCGTGAAGCGCACGCCAGAAACAGCTTTCAAGAATTTCAGTTTAATTAATGTGATTTTAAATCGAGGGTATTCGAGCTGAAATCGTGAAATTGAATTAATGAACAAAATTATAAAAATTAAAATAAGACATAATATCAAAATTATAATGGTATGAAATTGAATATAGATTAAATTCAAATATTAAAACGAATAATAAATGGATGACCGACCGTTTCGATAAAAAGATAAATTTAAATGTTCGGGACCCTAGAGAGAGAATAACCCTCTACTCTTCTTGCTGCTTATATACCTGGTTTTGGGTGTACACTCGTATTCGTGGCTACTTTTCATTCGTCCACGTAGAGTTCCAAAACGCTAGGTCCAATTCCATCAGGTACGTCACTTCCAAATTTAGTGACTGCCAATTTTAGAAGTTTTTAGAAAAACTGATTCATGCTGATTCAGCGATTTTTCTAATTCTAAAAGTACGTTCATTTTATTTTTGTTTTAATTTTAGTAATTTTCACATTTTTTCCAGCCTGTTTCCGGACCTTCAAAACATCATTGTTTTTCCGGACTAATTACATCATATCGGCGACGACGTCCTGCGCGCGCGGCTCAATTCCCATGCGGTAATTTCGTTTCAAAGTAAGTTAATTTCACTTTTTTAGTTTGACCTTTAACTTTTATATGTTTTATTTCACTTTTTTGCCTCACGGAGCCAGCATAATGCATCGGCCCGCCTCTGTGATGATCCAGAGGAGAGTTGAGGACTTATTTATTTATTATATTCATGTAAATTTGATTTTAACTTTTTCTGAAAATTTTTGTTTTTTAACTGAAATTTTCGATTTTATCTTTCAGGATTTTTGGTAATTGTATTTCTCAGTAATCCTCAAGTTAATTGATTATGAGTTTTGAGTTATTCTATGATTTGGCTGGGTTGGGAGCAGAGTTAACCTTTGACTCTCCATTTATCCTGTATATAACTGATGTATGTGTGTTTGTGATTTAGTTTATTTAAATCTATTTTAGTGCGGATCTTTTGTCTTCTAACATGGCGACCTACGCAAATTTCCGGAAGCGTTCAACGGACAACAACACATCAATGAATTTATTACGGATTGCAATAGATTCTTTGAAATTTCCAAAATTGAAGGAGATGTTCAAAATGTATTCGTCAAAGGACTGTTGGCCAAGGATCTCATTTTAATTTATGAAGCTATGGATCCGAAGATAACCAAAATCGATGAACCATTGAAAGCGGCTTTTGAGAAACCATCTTCGTTAATCCAAGATTTTATGAATTTATAAAATTACGAGAAAGGAAGTGATCCAGCTGCACTGTTTTTTTCAGAAGATCGATACAATGGTCGACAAACTGTTGTCTCACAAATGGAATAAAGAGGAATTAACGTCCTATTTCATTGTCCATTGTGTGAAAAATGTGGAAACAAAAAAGAATTAAAAATGTGCGATGCGACGAAAATTGAAGACATCAAAAGTATTGTCAAGAAAATGAAATATGTTGTAGAAGACAACGACGTAGCAGTCCTCAATCGAAAAGAAACTTTTTCTCAGATGGTGAAAAAGAAAAGAAACTTTCAGAATATACCGGCAAATAATTTCTCGAGAAACATTTCAAATCAGAGAAAATATTATGTGAATTCAAAGATTTGGAATCAGAAAGAAGATATCAAATGCTTCAACTGCAAAAAAGAAGGACATTCCTACAGAAACTGCAACCAAATTCGGAAAATCCAATGCTATGCATGCAAAGAAGAAGGTCATATCCGAAGGAACTACCCAAACATATGCTGCTCAACATGCAGGAAGCAAGGACATTTCAGTTACCCGTGCTTGAAGAAACAACAATATCAAAGTGGTAATTTTAGATTTAACAACTTCAGACAAAGAAGAAATGACAATGTTGCTGCAATCAATTCAGAGATGAGACTCGTAGAACGTGGAGAATATGATGACGAAATTGATGATGGTTATTCAAAAGATCGGACTCTGTCTTCAGGAGTGGTGATTGGAGCCATCCACTAAATAGAGGTAATTTTGTTCTCGATCTGTATGTAAATAGTTTATTTTATAAAAAGCGTAATATTTTAAATTTTAATAAATCTAGTAATTTTTGATTATTTTAGTAAAAATAGTCATAATAAAAATAATAAATGTAAAAATGTATGTATTGAAAATAAACGAAATAAAATTACTAAAATAAAAATGTTAAAAGTAATTCTATTTCGAATGAGTGTAAATTTTTTATGATGATAATTTTTATTTCAATAATGATTTTAAAATGTATTCGTTAAATGAAATTAAAAATATAAATAGTAATATCTCATGCCCCAACGATAAGGTGAAAATCACATATAAAAATATGAATTATTAAGATTAATATTAAGGCCTAGTATTAAGATTAGGATTAACGAAATCTTTGCATATTGTCTTTTAGATACAGGCGCCCGTATAAATGTGACATATAAGTTTGATTGATAGATTAAAGAACGTGAATGTAACGGGTTCAGAAGATAAAATATATTGTGCGAATGATAGTTCGTTGAAAATCTATGGAAAAGTAGTTATTAATGTTAAAATTGATTTTCATAGTGAAGACATAAAATTCTATATTGCTGATAAAGTTACTCCAAAAATAATTGCAGGAATGAATTTCTTAAATAAATTTAACTTCAAATTAATTTTAGAGGAGAATTTAAATAATTTTAAAGATAATGACTTCGAAAATATTCAAAATAACTATATTTGTAACATAGATGCGAAATTTGGGAAACAAGTTACTGAACTTGAAAGGTTTGATAAGGCGATAAAACATTTTAATTTTGATTCAAAATTGGGGTTATATAAAGTAATGCAGAAGCACAAAAATGTTTTCATGGCACATCTTTGGGATATAGAATGCACAAAACTTATGAAACACAGGATATTAACTAATGGAGGGCCTATAAATATCAAACCGAGACGTCAGCCCATAAATTTAGAGGATAACATTGATGAAGCCATAAGAAATTTAGAGAGGAATGGAATAATTCGGAAATGCAACTCTCCGTGGAACACACCAATGGTTTGTGTCTGGAAAAAGGAAAAGAAAGACATAAGATTATCTTTAGATTTTAGGCAACTTAATAAGTTAACGGAAAGACCGGCCTTTCCAATGCCTCATATAGAAGAAATATTGGATATTCTAAATGGATCTCGGTATTTCAGTACCATTGATTTAGCTAATGCTTATTATCAAGTGAAATTGGATGAAGAGTCACAAGAAAAGACGGCATTCTCAACAAAAACTGGACAATCCTGCTTCAATCGGATGCCTTTTGGAATAGCAGCAGCACCTGCGACGTTCCAGAAACTGATGACACTAGTTCTTGATTATATGCATTGGAAGGAGGCAATTGTTTATCTAGACGATATTTTGATTTTTTCAAAAACTTGGGAGGAATATTTTTAACGTTTAGATAAAATTTTTCAGAAAATAGGAAATGCGGGATTAAGAATAAATCCAGAAAAATGTCATTTTATTAAAGAAGAAACAAAATTTCTTGGACAAATTATAAGCTCAAAAGGTATAAATGTAGATAAAAGTAAGATTGAATCAATAATTAAATTTAAGAAACCGAAATGTTTAAAAAACTTAAGAAGTTTTCTAGGATTATGCAATTATTATCGTAATTTTATCAAGGATTATTCTAAATATTCAAAGAATTTAGAAAGTTTATGTGGGCTTATCAAGGACAAATTTGTAATTATAATATAATATCTGGAAACTTTTTTTTATATATTTTATGGGTATGGACCAAACAGTATGGTGCTATTTTCTGAAAAAAACATAAAAAACGAAAAAAAACAAAAAAAACAAAGGCTGTTTTTTTGTTTGTTTTCTAAATGAAAAAAACTTTTTTTTTACATCCTTAGATTTAATATTAAAATTTAAAAAATTTGTTGATTTAGGAACAATGGGGTTATGTTTTATGTTTTCCATGATTTTAAAACCATTGCCATAAAAATATTCATTTAATAAATCGCTATTTATGTTAGGATATAGGTGATCTTTCAAAAGATAGATAGGAAAATTTAAAACGAATGAGACTTGTTTTTCAAAATATTTATTTATTATGTACAAATACAATATTTAAAAACAACTTATCCTATTTATGACTTTATATTTTAGATAGAGTGAGAAAAGAAAATTCTTTTGCCCACAGATGATTTTAGAAAAATATATATAAATATTTAATATATAAAATTTATACATTGCTTCGTACTTTCGAATGAGTAGTTTCTTTTGTCTCTCAGAAATGGATTATTAGATTGTCTTTTATACTATTAATTTCAATATCCACGCGTGTCAAGAATATTTACTCCCGTAACACCTTTTGATTGCTCTTATAATTTAAATACTTACACGTGTCAAGCAATAATTGTTAATAGTTTCAGTAACACTTGTCAATATTAGTTTTCAGTACCACCTGTTTATAATCACTTTCATTTTTACTTTTTAATTACTATGACCTTTCTCTAAAAATGATAATTACTATGACCTTTCTCTAAAAATGATAATTGCGCTTATTTCTAAAATCCTTCTTCTTTTAATACCCTTCTGCTCAATTTTTTATTCTTTTTATTTATAAAATTATTTAGCTATTTGTTTTTTTCCTCATAAATCCTTCATTACTTTCTCTTAAATATTTATATTCTTTAATTAATTTTACCTGATTATTTATATATACTTTATATATTTAATGTAGTAAAAGTAAATACTTCTATTTAACTTTAGTTAATTTAAACAAGGATTTTTATAAAATACTTTTATTAAATACATACTCAACATTTATCGAATATAATAATTTTACAAAAGTTGGATAAAAATAACGTAAAATGTTAAGCATTAAATGTGATTGAAATACTTGTGTTCGAATCGAAAGATCCGGTAAAAACTCGCCACTTGAAAAATTCGTTGGTTTTGCCGGTGAGATTGACTTTATTGGACTGAATGTTTCGGATGATTTCAGCGGCCTTATCTATTCTCTGGTGTTGACGACCGCGTCCTTTGTAATTTATGCGGATTTCATCGATGTCGATCTGTTTCTGTTCGAAGATGATCTCGGAATAATTTCGCGGTTGTGCGATATCTCGCGTCCGATCGATAGCCGTATTACTCCGGTCGTTATCGACCATTCTTCGGCCAATGGCAGAGACCACAATTCTGACACCATTTTGTTGGGGCTCATATAAAATAGAAAATAGTAAAAAGACTGGAATTCAAAAGCGTTTTTTATTTTATTAAATCAAAATCAAAAATTACATAATCACGATTTTTTCTATTAGCTCAATAAAGCAAACATACCTTTTAATTACAAATAGAAAAATAACATGAAAATTAAAGCTTACTTTTGCAATGAAAATACTATTAAGAACATTTAAACAAGTCTCGTTTAAATCTTTATTGCAATTACATTTAGAGTCATTAAGACTCGCAGAAGGTCTTTCATCGTTTGCCATCATTCTAATTGGTTTTCTTATTTCTGTTTTAATCATGATTATTCGAACAATTTTTCTAAATTATTTTTTAAAATATTTAATCTCTTAAAATATTAATTTTTACCATTTTTTAATAAATCCCAAAATAATAAAAATGACATCAAATTATTAAAAATGCATTTAATTTAAATTTTACCAAAAATTACTAAACGTAATTTTAATTCTGAAATTAAAGATATGAACTTATAAAATGATTATTTTAATTATGTTCGAATAGTCAATCACTTTAAACTTAATAAAAAATACCAATCTCCACCTGAGTGGGAGAATCACCATTCTAAATTCAACATACAGCATCGATACATTTACACTTTCAAACAATTTAAAATATTCATCACAAATACATCATTGAACTTTTGTATTTACCTACAAATTGCGAAATTAAAATAACCAAATTCAAAACATACCAATTGAAATTTACATAAATATTTAATTAACTAACACAACAAATGAGTTCAACTGGTTCTTCCTCAATGGATTGCTTCGACTTTTTCGAAAAAAGCATCGATTTTACGATACTCAGATGCACGCTTCTTCATTTGAAAATTCCGTCAAAAAAACCAAAGAATTGTAATTAATACTAAATTAAAACATCGCTTTCAATTACTTATTTTATTATTAAACAATGTCAAAATTAATAATTAAACCAAATTGAAATGCTATACCAGGGGTCTCAAACACGCGGCCCGCGGGCCGCATGCGGCCCGCTGCGTTATATTTGGCCGCCCGCAACGAAAAAACATAGATTTATAATTTAACCAAACTTATTTAACAATTAAAATCAATTAAAAAAAATCAGGACATTAAAC